>JAGWEN010000103.1:257848-284927 GCA_018703685.1 Orius laevigatus
ATACGGCCTGCGGTCGACTTGTTGAAAAGCGTCCGACTTAGAATTTCGACGGCAATTAGTCGGCCCTTGCATTGTTTCGCAAATTGTCCGGGGCCTCGTAATATAATTTAGGACAATGCGAGGGAGGGTTGAGTTTCCCTCTCGTTATTTATTTTAGAGTGTAAATATTTATTTAGCTCGTGAAAGGGAAAGAGGAGGCTAATCTGCATATTCGCACCTCAACGGAGACCCCCCGTCAGATTTTAACATCCTCCTAACTTCCAAACGTCATTGAACTCCGTAATCGTTAACAGACTTTTAATTAGTTATCAAAGTTAGTAAGATACAAACTTAAATAGGCTGATTCCTAGTTAATGATCTTATAAAGTAAACATTAAGAACTTTGGCTATTTCAATTAAGGAGGCCGAGCGTGTTAAATCCGAAATATTTCGCGACCCAACGCTTGTCATGGTCGGTCATCGATTTCAGGTACTCTCACAAATCAATTCTCAAAATCCCAAAATTTGCCAATTTTTAGACAAAAATTTTATGTAGACTTTGGAAATATGTATTAGGGAGATGTAGTGTGGTGGGGGAAGGTTGGGGGTGCAGCATGTGGTGGACAATTGTGTAAAACAAGGATTTTAATGAAGTCTCTTTGTTGGATAAATCCTATTGGACACAGTATATGATAATAGAAGTCAAGTCAGCCATAAGATCAAGGTGGAAATTGTCAAAAGGAAAAGGGATGAAAAGTTTCTTTCTTTACCAATCAGTAGCAAAGGGGGTAAAGTGGGTCAAAAAACTTGAGTGCAGTTTTCCAAGAAGGGGCAACTTAAAAGATAAGTCGTGTCCTTTGAGAAAATACGAACGGAATCATGACCACGATGATCCAACATACGTGTTTTTATTCCGTGAAATCTAAGGTGGGAATATTTCTTTGTGAAGACAGTTATTGTGCGTCGGTTAAGTTTTAAGATGTAAGTTCCGGAATTAAGGTCGAGTTTCGTCAGAAGAAAACGTGGGCAAAACAAGGGGGTGTATAAACAGACCCGCGACAAAACTTGTCCTCGGTGCCAGCCCGCGAGCGCTAAGTTTTCCTCCCCTTGAGGCGTAATCTCCATCGCCCATTCCACCCTCTTAATTCCTTTTCTTAGAAAACAGTTAATTTGTCCTCGTGCCTCCGAGATTTACGCGCGTAATACATTTCCTTCGCAGGTTTAGGACTCGCAGTTTAATCCTCGATTTCTAACAAACCCTTCCCCGACCCTCTTTCGCACATTCCACGGTGGGGCTTAACTCGCACCGTGAAATATTAGTTCGGGAAAATCCCTCCTCACCACCTTGATTCCTTCTTTACCCGCTCTTTTCTCTAATGGCCTTTTATTTATTTCTTTTTCTTGCAAATCAGTCTGGATATAAAGTATAAAAAAGAAACTTCAAAATAATGAAGAAAAACTCTGAAGATTTTAAACAATGATATTCCTACAAACACTCTTCTATAAATTTTTTTAAATACTCTTATTCTTACATTTGTTGAAAATTAAAATTGAAATATCTACAAATGTCTAGAACTGCTCCAGCTCTATACTCCTAATGTTTATAGCACCCAGCCCCCAACATCTATGCTCCAATCAATTTAAACTTTTTAGAACTCACTTTTTCACTTTCTATCTATTTTCAATCTTTTTTCACTTTTTCACTATCTAGTCTTATGATTTATAAGTGCAAAGAATGTTCATATAAGACTCAAGATGGTTACGTTTCCATTAAAATAATAAACCCGGCTTTAACAATAAATCACGAACACGTTTCACATCTTTTAAAACGGCGTAAATCACAGACCCGCTTTACCGCTGAGAGTGGCAGGTTACAACGCCCGCATCACTTAGAAAACTAATCAAAATAATAATGAGAAATTTCCTCTCTTAATTCCTACTAAAAAAATTTACCAAAAAAATTTAAATAATTTAAACAAAAATAATCGCACAAAACTATTATCTTAAAGTCTCGATTATTATAAAATTCATTTGAATAATTTTGCATATTCATTAAAAGAAATGAAAGCCTTTTAAATTATAAAACTTCATCCGACTATTTAAAAAATAATTAAAACTTAAAATTAAAGATGAAAACAATAAAAATGCAAATCCATTTGTTAACCTGAATATGCTTTCTCGTCGTGAATTTTTATCTGAAAATACCGTACGTATTGTATATTTGAATAATGTATTCCGGTATCTATGACAAGATGATGTTTTTTTTTTGTTTCCTCCAAGTGAGGCAAAACAACTTTTTTTCCTGGCGGATAATATACCTTAGGATTTCTGACTGCGATTTTTCTTCGAAGAATGTTTAACTGTATTTCCGGTTTGGTGACTTATAGGATATAATATATGATGGGATATGATAAAAAGGCAAACATTGGCTCTGGAGCTTGGGATTTTCTTTATTTTAAGAACGACTTGAGAGTATTGTAAATATGCTGAATAGTCTATAATATTACTTCGTAAACAGAACGAAAAATCTCATTGTTTAAAAAGGAAAAGGTCTAGAATTCCCAATAAAAATTAAAGAAAAAATGTTTAATATGGTAGCCATGGTAACATTGTGTTCATAAAAAGCCTTAGAAGTGATAACGTTTGCGACTTGAAAAAATGAGGTTAGAATTGAAAATAAGGGATTGGTGCAATCGGTAGATCTTAATGTCCTAAGTGTCTTAAGACTCTTTTTCTTCAGGTCAAACACGTTTTAAAACACCCTAGAAATGGTAGAAAAAGTGTCTTCGAAGCAAAACTCAAATGCGATTCATCAGATTTATCAGATTTGAACTTTAATTGGTCATTCCCTTTTGTTTATTCGTTTGGAGTTGACACTGCAGGGAATTAGGAAAAACCGTTGGAAATCCTAAGCCATGGCCTATTCGACATTTTAGGGTACCTAGTTCTTTTAGGAAAATTAAAATGATCCAATATCATGTTTCCACCTTTTAGGTGTGTTTTAGACCTCAAAAGTGTGTCAGAAAGATGACCTTGAATGTATGAAACCCAACGCCCCCAACGGATCATTACGATCTCTAGTTTTAGAAAAGCCAAAAGTCAAACAATTTTAAACAATAAGAGATTAAAAACGTTACTTTTATCCCTTCATCAATTATGGATTAGGAGTTCCTTTTGTTCATAATTTCGCAAAAGCAAAACAAACGGCTTAAGGGTGTAAAAATAATTCAGGTTTTAAGGCTTTGTCAGAAAGTTTTGGTGGGAAAAGAACAATAGGAATTTACAACGGTTGAAATTAACCGCTTCCGATCGGATAACACAAGGGAAAAGCGTAGTAAAGTGCGGTGAGAGAAAAAAAAGAAAAACACTCCTGGTTTTTGTTTTAAAAAGAAAAAAACATCAAAAACACCCCTGTTAATTATTTTATCCTTATTTTCGGCGGATGCAAGAAGTTAATGAAAATGTGGAAAACAACTCGAGAAACAAGAATATAAGAGTGGGGAAAGGATGAAAAAAATCTTTTGAATCGCTTTTCTATGCTAATGTCGCGTCGTTAACGCAGATGGGCCGGAGTTGAGCCCCAGGCGGAGGGGAACATTACCATCACAACACTTAGAGACAGATATATCACCTAGCGATACATATTTTCGATCAGTTAAAACACGTTTGGTTTAAAAAAAACACCGGCAAGAGGTGTCACTGAATCTCCTTAAGTTCGTGTTATCGCTCGTAAAATCGTTATAGGCCTCAAGTACACACGTAAAATTGAGTTAACGATGTCATTAAGTTTATCTATTTTACAAAAGATGTCCTTGTATACTGGAAAGAAGATGTTTTTTCGATAGCCTGGATTGACCTCTGGATGCAATGAGCTAATGCCTAACTCAATTAGTCTTACAACTCCTCCAATCACGCGCCTGGGATCAAGGGGATAGCTTCGACAATCTTGTTACCGACATTTGCATAAATTGTTAGCATTCCACTGACTCAGTAACTGAGTTAATACCGTACCATTGATCACACTCTCCCGTCTTATTGGATTACCCTCATCCCCCATCGCGGCCGATTCAAATAGGCTTTGTGAGATTCATCTGAATTCTCTGTCTCATCCATTCGCTTTATCCACGACCTATTTAACATTTTCGATTGACCGAATAACCTTTCATTTTTGTTCCAGGATGGGGATAAAACTGATGATGTTATGTCTTATGCTTGGGGACTCGTTGTCCCTTTGTCCGAAAGATTGTAAATGCGGTTTAGACTCCCATGGGAGGAGGCAGGCTGTTTGCGGCAAAGGAGGGATGACAGGTCCGATTCCTATCAAAGAAATAGACACACAGACAGAAGTAAGTTTTGACTTTTGTGGTCGGATATTATTTTTGTCCCTTTTAGGTCATCACAATAACAGCTCCAGAAGAAAACGAAAACAGTTTGACGATTGGGCCTTTCTTTCATGATTTCCAACGTTTAGAATCGCTCCATGTGACTTATTCGAACCTCCCGGCCATCGGGAAACATACCTTCTGGGGCGTACCTACGCTCAAACATCTCAATCTAACACACAACAATATTTCTCAGGTAAAAATCCTTAAAACGCCATCATTTAGTAAAGCGGTTATTTATTCGCAGGTGTTAGACTACAATTTCCGAGGCCTCGCTAATTTGCTTGATTTGCATCTTGATTACAATAAGATCGAAACAATGGGCTCCGGAACCTTTCATCATCTTCCGGAGTTGAGGAAGCTGACGTTGTCAAATAACCTTTTGAAAGAGCTTTCACCTCGACTCTTCTTGATGCTTGGAAAATTACGATTTCTAGACTTGAGCTACAACAACCTCGTACATCTCGATCCAGGCGTTTTTAAAGACGTTCAGGTAAATTCTTCGTTATCGTATTACTTTTTAAAGGGTCCATCCTATTTAGAATCTGGGATAAAGGGTTGAAAATAGGGGTGGAGGCTTAGCACTAACTTAACAGTTCCGCTTTCAGACAATGGAGTACTGAATGGAAGGAGAAATGCTTATCTAATGAGAGCACTTTCTTTCAACTGCCACTTACCAAGTCCTTATGTTTAATCTCGCGAACCCTCTCTTATCTTTCACACCGAATTTCCATATCCATCCCATGATAGACGACCTTCAGAGTTATTTAAACATCCAAAATTAAAGGAAGTGAATGCAACTGGACCCTCAAATGAAAGAGAAAATTTTTCCTACCCGATGATCCAGCACCACTGGTTCGATTCCACGCCTATGCTAATCAATGTATTTTCGCTTTTCTTTGGGATCGCGTAGTTTTATGTAGGTACTGTAGAGTGTAGGTAGGAGATATACTTAGGGATATTGAAAACACGCTTGTAAAATTTAAAAAAAAAAGTGAATTAAAGAAGTCACGCCATCCCAAATCAAAGCAAAAATATTGTACTTACATTGATAGGGACAGAACAGTCCCAGAGGTTAAGGACCACCTGTAGGTAGCAAATTTTCTAAAATGGTGGGTTTTATTATAATTTGGTCAAAAATTTTATTTTTAAGGACTCCAAGGAATAATATTGTTCCCTTTAGTCTTTATTTTTTCATTAAACTTAATTGCTTTTGTGAGTTTTCCCACCTTTTTTTTTTTATTTTAAACTTTTTCTCTGACAGTTTGTTGTCTAACTTTTCTCATCTGGTTTTCTTCAGTTTTCCACCACTAGAAGAAAATTCGCCTAAGAACTTTTCTTGGATTTTCTTACACGGTGTTCTTCTACTAGGCATTTTGATTACTTAGAAGAACATTCAAGATTTGTATAAAATATCAATTTTGATTCGAGTGAGGTTGAATAAAAAATAATTGCGGGGCGTCTTTTAAAAGGTTTTTCTTTTTTTGATTATTCTTCGGTGCTTGGGAGAAAAGTTAGAATCGTGTTTAGTAAGAAAAAGTTTTTATCACTTGCACCCAAGAGAACATCAATTTAACTGTTATTGCTGTTCCAAACAATTTTTAATAGAGAGATTATTGAATAAAAGTTTTTCTTTTTATTAAAATGTTACAGGACCTGAGGGTATTTTACTGTCGTGGATGTGCTCTTCGAAATATGAACCCTCACATTTACAGCCTCCTTTCTTCCCTTTCGACATTGGATCTTGGAGACAACGAATTCAAGTATCTCGACTCGTATGAATTTCGAGATTTGAAGAAACTTCAAGTTCTTCGGATGGACGGAAACCACTTTCCGGTCATTCTGGAGCCAACATTCGCTTCGCAAGGGATGCTCAAATATTTAAACTTGGCCAGAAACCGAATCGCAAAAGTGACAACCCATGCTTTCGACAATTTGACTTCTCTTGTCGAACTCGACCTTAGTTATAACAAACTCGATAAACTAGAGCCACAAACTTTCATACCTTTATCGGATAATTTGCGTATGATAACCATCAGCGGGAACAACATCGATATTTCTGAATTCAAATACGTCCTTCAGGTCATCACCAAAGTAAAAGAGCTTTCGATAGCCGATTTAGGATTTTCGATACAAGACTTACCTTTAGGTTTGCTCTCTCATATGGAAAACTTGAAGTTTCTAAATATGTCTGGAAACGAACTAATTCATTTGCCAGTTCAACTCTTCTCTCCGGTCAGTAAATTGTCGACTTTGGATATTTCGAGAAATAAGTTTCACGGTTTGGATGAAAGGTTGGTGGCAAGGTTGGAGAATGTTGAAGTCCATTTAGATGACAATCCATGGGCTTGTGATTTATGTCATATAACTGCTATGCTGAGCAGGATAAATGAAAGCATTTGGATCAAAAATGCTGTTTGTTCTCTCCCTTATAATTTGAAAGGTCGTAAGTTAGAAAGTGTGTCTTTGAACTCATTGAGTTGGTGTGGGAGCGGATTGGGGTACAGGGAAGAAGGATTTGCTGGCCTCGCGTTGACCCACAATACTCAACTTGGCCTTATTGCTGCAGGAGCTGCGGTAGCACTTCTTGTCATCACGATGGCCGCGGTAGTCACAGGGCTCCTCTACAACCGCAACCATACCGCCTTCTACTATACCAACGAAGAAAAAAGAAAAGCAGAAGAACAAAAAATGTACTCAGAAACTGAGAAAAAAGTTTCAATCGCCACCATCGACGAGATCACCAAAGATCCCGAACTTCAAGTTTTGGCTTCCTGAGATCCGGCCAACGTCCTCGGTCACATCACCCTCGAACCGGGGTGTTCTGGCCTGGACAAAAACTGTTGCCAAAATTGGGTCGTTCTCTAGTCCACAACCCTTTAACATATTTCCAACATATCCACTTCAAAATTTTCGTTTAAAATTCACTTTTTTTTGTACAAAAATTTGTTATTTTGAAATCTTAAAAGCGCATTCTAAATGCTTAAATTGTAAAATAAAAACACAATTTTTCATGTAAATATCATTTTATACAGGGATTGTCCAGAAAAATATATATTCTAAGTGTGAATTTATTGTGAATTGTAAATAAATCAGCAAAAAAAAGTATTTTTACCTTCTAGTTTTAATAAGTGAGTATTTTTGTATTCCGCTTATAATCAATGTTTGTGAAATAAAAAACAAAACAAAAAGTTTTGTAAATATGTTGTAAATAATCTCTTTCTTTTTATACTGTAATTTAAATTTCAAAGGTTTATGATAAAAATTATAATGAACGAATTTATGTGTTACGAGTAGGTTTTAACGATTTCCATGTTTGTCACTGTTGATTTTCGCCTTCAAAAATTTTCTGTATATTATTTCATGTTCTCGGTTAGAATGGGTGTAATTTAATTATTTTCTCATTTCGAGCCTATGGTTTGGGTCATTTAATTTTGTTGGAAAAAATCTTTTGAATAAATTTTTTAATGAAAATTATTTTAATTTTTTTTTAAAACCTAAGTGGTCCATACTAAAAAACTCTTCCGTAACTGGTAAACTGGCAAAAGGTACCTATTAAAAATAAATAAAATGCCAGCCCACGAATGCATTGACGATCCTTCGAGACGGATGTTTTGCCCAATTCGATGAAAGATGGCGAAGTCGGTTTTTGTGAGTACCTAATTACATTCAGTTCTCTTAGTAGATATTGAAGTACTCCCCTCATTCTTGAATGGAAAAAGACAAAAAAAACCAAGCTTTACCCCGGAATTGGGACCGGGCTATGGAGTTTTCTCTCCTTTAATTATTTAAGCCTTTCAGTACGGCAAAGAGATTGCGAAAGTTTGAACAGCTCCTCACATTCTCGCATTACCCCAACTAGCCCTATTACCTCCATTACCCCCCTCCCAAATAGCCCTATTACCTCCATTAGCCCAACTAGCCCTATTTCCTCCATTAGCCCAACTATCCCTATTTCCTCCATTAGCCCAACTATCCCTATTTCCTCCATTAGCCCAACTATCCCTATTTCCTCCATTAGCCCAACTATCCCTATTTCCTCCATTAGCCCAACTATCCCTATTACCTCCATTAGCCCAACTATCCCTATTTCCTCCTTTAGCCCAACTATCCCTATTACCTCCATTAGCCCAACTATCCCTATTACCTCCATTAGCCCAACTATCCCTATTTCCTCCTTTAGCCCAACTATCCCTATTACCTCCATTATCCCAACTAGCCCTATTACCTCCATTAGCCCAACTATCCCTATTTCCTCCTTTAGCCCAACTATCCCTATTACCTCCATTAGCCCAACTATCCCTATTACCTCCATTAGCCCAACTATCCCTATTTCCTCCTTTAGCCCAACTATCCCTATTACCTCCATTATCCCAACTAGCCCTATTACCTCCATTAGCCCAACTATCCCTATTTCCTCCTTTAGCCCAACTATCCCTATTACCTCCATTAGCCCAACTATCCCTATTACCTCCATTATCCCAACTAGCCCTACTAACTCCATTACCCGAACTACCTCTCTTTATTATTAAATCGTTTTATACACGAGTTTAAATAATGATTTTTTAAACTTCTTCCCGGTGGGATAAAAGAAAATTATCTAAGGGGGAAAATGTAAGTATAGAAATAGAATCGAGAAAGGGTACGTGCGATATCCAAGCGTTGGGGCTGAATGCCTTGTTAACTTCGCCGGTAGGCTTTAGTCAGTCGTGTCTTCTCATATCTAAAGGTTTTTATTTTTTTATTCCTTTAGTCGCTTGCCAACCTGAAAACAGACCACGTTCTCGAAATAACGTAATTCACTTTCAGCCTTTCTCACGGATCTAATTTCTTCCAGCAACTCTTTTTCAAGGCGTAAAAATTCTCACATTTATCGATTAAAATGCAATTTTAAAGTCAAAATTGGATTATATAATTTTATCCGCCAGAAAAGGGCGGTGTAATTTTCAAGGAACGTTTTATTTGATAAAACCAGAGAGTTTTGTAACAGGATCATACGGTCGGCCAAGCCTGTTATCTCGACTCCCTCTTCGAATTGTACGCTTTAATTAGTCGCCTTTTCAAATTTGACAAGAAACTGTGAAAGTCTAGAAGCACACTTACGAAAACTACAGTAAAGTAAAGGAGAAGTTATAAATAAATTCAGGGCCAAAGAAAAAGAAAAAAAAATTGTCTCAAGTAAATATTTATTTGAATTTAATCTCAGTTTAACCACTCTGAAAGAGTCATCATCCATTTAGAAAATTAGGTTTTTCCTTATTCCCTTTTAAAGATACATTTTGCTAAGAAATCAAACGAATGATCAGGTCGAAAAAGATGAAAATCACTTTATCGTCGATTTTGAGATATTTGCGCTATCTAGGGGATATGAAGGAGTACTATAATCTGGTAGAACAACACTGTTGAAAAAGATGAGAATCGTCCGAAACGTGCATGAAAATATTCAGGGTAAGGAAGCAAAATAGATGAATATTACAAGCATTACAAAAGGATTTTACAAACTTTGTTTTTCATTTTTCTCGATATGTATCACTTTTTGGTCACTTTCATCTTTTTCCCCACGGCCCTTCACGTTTTTTCTCATAAAACCGTTAATATCTTGAAATCCATTAATAATTTATTTCCGTTGCCATATTTGGAATCAGCGTTAAATGAATTTAAAATGGTAGTTTTAACTATCATTACTACAACTTTGATAACCTCAAAGCCCAAACTTTTCTTCAAAACAATTTTTCTTCCAGACTTTAGACTTACTAAAACAAATATCAACTCCATCCCCTTAATTGTGGTTTAAAATCGATTGGCTTTGTTACTTTTTGATAACGGTACCTAAAGTAATGAGACTCCAAAGTTCCTTGGTCAATAGAAATTATAATTTGAATATCGATTTTTGAGGAATTAAAACCAATTGATTTGATGAGTTTTTCGTTTACAAACAAATAGTTAAAAAAGAACGTAAAAACGTTTGTATTATAATCATCACCTATTGTTCCAGGGAAAACCAATTAATCGAAATGTCAGAATGAAATTCTCCTGTAAACCACAATCGCGCTTTGTAATTCCCAAGCCCTAAAAGAGAATTGACGTGATAATTGCTTTTGTCAGCTTTATTGTAGTGTATACCTGTTAATAGGGCAGTATTAAATTAGTACCCCTCATCTATGACGCACGTATTCGATATTACTGAGGCGTCAAAAGGGGAAAAGTTATCATTCAATATTCTAATTTCAAAATTATAGGGCAAGTCTTGACGCGGATGTATTAAATTGGTGGACATTAAACTTCGAGAAGGGACCCTCGAAGGTTGATTTACTCAATATCGAGAACAAAAGGAATTAATTAAACTTTCATAACTTTTTAATTAATACACGCTATCGTTTTTTAATGACAATTTTTACAATTTCAAGTCCCCTTTTAATTGAAGTCACTTATCAAATCCAATATTAACCATAAAGTGATTTCGGCTTAGCTAGGCACCGTGGAAGGCTACAGGGGCCGTTAAGATGCTAATGCAAGTTCACTATTTCTAGGTATTTCCAGGTAAATTATCACCTCGCCTTTATTATTAAATTATCACTTGTTTTAATATCGACCAGCTCAATTCAATAGAGTAAAAAAACAATTTTTATAAGTAGTATAAATGTTCCACATTATTTAAAATTAAAGATACATTCGTAAGGATGAAATGTCAGAATATATTTTAAGGGTTAAAAAACTTTTCAGAGAATGTTTTCACTGAAAAAACGTGAAATTTCTCTTAAAACATTTTACTTAAAAGGAAGAGCATTATTTAATTTAGAATCCCTTTTGAATGAGTTTCTAAAGTTAAAAGGCCCATAATACCTATTTCCTTAACGCAACTTTTTCATACTTGCTTTTAATAACTCCAACATTGAACTTCCATGAACAACTTTCCTAACTAAATAAACATGAAAATTTTCAAAATGGATCATTAGGAGAAAGGACAATAATTTTGTGTCAGACAAGGAGGATTAAACTCGAAATTACTTTTCATTAATGTATTATAGACGTTTGATTGTAACATACAGATTATCCATTTGGAGCCAAGTTTTGATTAGCGTAATTCACAAGTTTCCCTTGGAAGATCGAAATGGAGTTATAGCGAGTTAATGAAGTTCCTTGCTTCCAGCTGACACCTCATTGGCAACTTTACTATTAGGTAGATGGATTAGAATTTATAAATATATAGGAAAATATTTTTTTAATAATATTAATCCTATACCTAAAGGGTTTTAATTTAATCAAGCCTCATTTCCATATCAATTTACCCTTTATCTTTATTCCTAGAAATGAAATTCTATTCATAAAACTTTATGATCCCTTGGATTTTGTTGAAATAAAATTTAAATTGACATTTTTGTACTGATGAAATACGATTATTTTAACCAATTTTTTTTATTTATATTTTTTAAAAGTATGGAAATCAAGGTTGAAAAATGTTAAAATGAAGTATTTTTCTGGAATATGAATTGTCGAGTCTTTTGTATTATTAAAAAAAAATATTAAGGAAAGTCGAGGGATATTAAAGGTAATGAAAGTGTTTAGGTCAAAAGAGAATGAACAAAAAGGGGGAGCTTGAGACATTTTACAAAATTATAATTATCTGACGTTGAACATCCTTATTTACCTTACATTTTTTTTTAAACGAAAAAATTTTTTTTTTATTTCAAGGAATTTTTTAGATAAATAGGGTTAAATTGAAAAGGGCAGCGATGAAATAAGATTGGCCAAATCGTGCCGAGTCATGGATGGAGCCCGGATACTAAGAATAAAGAATTCACTTCGTTATTTCTCTTCAAGATATCGTAAAAAAATTGTGGGATCTTAAATTTCTTTTCTCTAAGGTTGAAGCAATTAGTTCCTCTTTGTTTAGGACTTAAATCGGCCTTGGATCTGCATATTCATCTTCTTACAAAACAGGTAAAGGCCCGCTTGTTCCACCGTTTAATTGTCTTTGTCTAAACTTGGCTAATTTCATTAATATTAACCAGAAAATTTTCTAGTATTTGCATTCTTTAAATTAGATAAAGAAAATGGTTTTGGTTTCTGGAAAAAACCATGTAAAAATTGATTTAAAAATAACGATCAATCAACTATTTAATTTAGAAAAAAAAGGTAATCTCATTTCCTCAACCAATCATGGATGATTTATTTATTGTGAGCACGAAACATGACCATTAGTTGTCACATATCATGAAAAGCAAGTTGAAGACTTTGAGCTTTCTCGTTGAAAAAGTTCGTGTCCGTAAGGGTGAAAAGTATCCGGGTTTCATTTTCGAGGTTTCGAAACGTTTGGGTATTTTCCCTTTCGAAGTTGAATACGCTGATTTTAAATTTATTAAAATTTATTCGATCGCTCTACTTATTTCTTACGTTCTGCTCACGAAGTTCTACTGGCTCTGGCACTTCGCTTACTGGGCCGAGCCTGTCACTACGAAATGGGTCTTGTCCGGGGTCACCGTAATCAGATCCATTCTTCACGTTCTTACATTGATAATTCACCTTCGAAAAACGACCGCGGCTTCAGGCTACAACGTTTTCAGTCTCGTTTCGAAAAAAAGCCACGGAAACGTCAAAAATCAAAATATCACCGCGATTTATTTCGTTTCTCTTTTGATTCTAGCCAACGGTATGATTTTCCTTCACGATGTTGAAATTAAATTCTTTTACAGACTCGTAAGAGATTTCATGGACTCACTAAACGACATGTTGACTCTTTTTATAACCTTACAGTTTTGTTTCATACTCGAAAATTTATCGGAAAGTTTTAAAATTTTGAACAAAAATATTCGGCTTAGTTCGAACGTTTATAAACTAATTAAGGAACAACAAGTATTGATAAACGCTACATTTAAATTGAACGAGCTTTTCAATTGGCAATTGGTGTTTATATCGACTCTATTGTTTGTTGAATTCGTCGTCAGTGCGTATATTATAATATTCATGTTTGTATATTCAAGAACGGACTATACAGAACTCATTTTGCGGTTATTAATTTTCTTTTATGCTTTTCCTCAAATTATTTGTTTGTCGCGTTCCTCTGAAAGTTTGATAAGAGAGGTGAGTAATCATTTAAAAATTTTTTTTAAGTTTTATAATTGTGTGCCCTCCCAAGATAAATTACAACAGTAGCAATCATGGAGGATACCCCCAAAAAGTGGCATTTGCGACTTAATGGTGGTATTGACACCCACAAGAGTCTTGTTTTCACCTTAATAATTGTCAAAAATCACAAGGTGAGGTAAAAAAATGTTTTTGTATCACAAAAACGACCTCGGATTCCTGTTTTTCACCCTAAAAATAGTTAAAAACCACATTTTGGATGAAATCAAAAATCGAAAATTTTCGGTCCCAAAAAGTGAAGATAGAGGGTCCCCCCTTGTGTGAGGCCGAAAAAAATTTTTTTTCCTATTAAGAAATCGACCTCAGATTCATTGTCTTCGCCTTAAAAAGGGTCGTGGAAATCAAAAAATGAAAATTTTCAGTCCTAAAACGTGAAGAAGGGAAGGTGGCTTGCTGAGGAAAAAAGTGTTTTTGTATCCCGACGCTAAATATTAAAGCTTAATTTCTAAACATTAACCCTTTTAAGCTATACATCGACCCTCTTTAGCTAAACGTCAACCATAAAAAGATAATCATTGAAACCTAACTAAATCCTGGGTCATAAACAAAAAAACGAAATAAGCTCAGTTTTCTACTTTAACAAGAAGTTGTGCAATCCCTACAATTATGAGTTTTTTCTCACTTTTCAAAGAAGGGAATCAAAAAAAATATTTTATTATTAAAATCAAGTCAAATTAAAATTTTAAAATAAGTCAAGATGATACTCAATGAAAATTTAATGCTTTTCGTTTTATTTTTAGAGTCAAAACTTTCGACTGGAGCTTTTCGAAGAAGTCAAGTCAAGACCAGCTTTGCTTTTAGAAGTAAATGGATTATATTCAAGCCATCGCTATTCCCTAATATTATAAATCAATCAAGTTGACAACGATATAATGTCCCAATTGATTAATCCACGTTCCGCTGCTTTAAGCACCATTAAGTGCATTACGAAATCTCTTTGATATCGCAGCCTATTATTAAAATCTAACAGGCGGAAAATTATTTAAAAATTAATAATTTATTTTTAGGAAAAAATCAGCTTGTTTTTCTCACGCCCACATACCATTAATGTGTCTGCTAAAGGATTTTTCAAAATTGATTATCAATTAATAACCATGGTATTACGTCTATATTAAATTAAAAATTTTTTCAGGTTGCATCATCAGCTACAACATACTTGGTGATGATGATCCAGTTTGGTGAAAAAAATACAGTTTAAATTAAAAATTTTTTCTTTTTAATTTTGACTTTTTCCCTTCTAGGCTTTGTTCAACTTTATTAATAAAGCTTAATAACTCTTTGTTTTTTCCTAAACTTAGATATTTCACGTATATTTTAGAAAGTTTTTTTTTCTTTATTTCAATCTTAAGATTAAAGTTTCCCAAGAGGTTTTTCTTAGCAGTAAATTTCTCCGGGCTTACCTAATATGAATGACCGAACTCGAGGAACAATTTTTAAAAGGAGTCGTTTATAAAATAGAATTTAAAACCAGAAAAATTTATTTCTTTTGAATAAGTTTCTTAAAATACTTTTCCTTTGTAAAGAAAACTTCATCTAGAATAAAGGCAGGTGTTAGTTGTTAAGGACAGATGCGTTCAACAATTTCAAAACATGTCATCTCCGCTGGTATCAGCGGTTTAATTAATTAACTTGACCCAACTTGAAACGGTGCTCTTCACAGCGTGAACAATCCGGATTACGTTCATGATTATGGTACATTCTAAACGTACCATAATCCCGATTTCGCCCTCCGGAACGATGACGACCTAACTTTGAACATACCATAACTCTACCTTATACACAAAACATTACTTAAAAGCTATTAACCTCTTTTTATAAATCGACCCTAGACGTTTTTGTTGTTCTCTAATTTTGAATTTAGGTCGTGATTATATTTGACGTATTTGATTACGAAAATTTATCTCTGACCTCCTGACTTTTCAACCTTAATAAGCGAAAATGATAAAATATTTTGCGATCAGTCTGATTTTAGAGATCAAACATGAAGTACGTTTTTGTTGTAATTTTGGCCCTCTGCGTAGCCTCTGCGTTCTGCATGCCGACAGGTTTTGCGGTAATTTAACTCAATTGTAGAGCAACAAGTCGATCATGATCATAAGCATGAAGGTCACGTCCACCAAGCTGGAGATTCTGGATCTTCTGAAGATCAGCAACAGCAAGCACAGCAGACGGCATCTTTGACTAAAAGAGACGTTCAAGGTACCTAAATCGAAGTCGAAATATAAAAATCGAATAATATCCTTTTTCATTAGAGCAACAGCAACAGCAGCAGCAGCAGCAGCAACATCAACATCAAGGTCATGAGCATCATCAACATAAAGATTCTTCTGGTTCCGATTCGGATGAAGAAAAGCCCAGAGCGTACTAGTTCTGCTCACAAAAAAATTTATAAAATTGTTAATATTATCAAATAAATAAAGTTTTTGCCATCTTTCTTTGGCGATTGTTTTTTGTTTTTTTAAAAAGAAAAAAAAATCTTATAATGGAGGAAAATCCCAAAATAATGAATATTAATTATAAGTAGGAATTACGGCCCATTGCTCGAGACTTTTTCACTAAATCCCTTCGAAAAATGCCCCTTCCACTCGTTTCTTTTGTTCGTTTGCAACATTATCGCCCTCGACCCTCCGCCTGAAAAGAAGATTTCGCCGGATTCCAAGAGTAGGGACTGAAGTTTTTGTTTAAAGGATAAAAGTCGGGATAAGCCGCTCTTTCCGTTTAACGAATAAAAACAAACTGATCCAAGGGCCTTTTCATTCGCGCGTGACGTTCATTAAAACCTTTTGATTTTCAATTTAAATAAGAAACGAAATAGATAATAATAAAAGATACACAGCCTCCTATTGAAGCCTTTAAAAAAATATTTTTGGACCTGAAAGCCTTCTGTTGTACAAGAAGGTATGAACATCCAGATTTCAATTACGAGATTTGCGACCCCGTTAATGCTGTATGAACTCAAATCTCATTTCAAATGAAAATCGTATTATTCACTCATGGAGTGTGATACCTTTCGAAAATTCTATAAAATACAATACATATTTCTAAAAGGGTTTTCCTGGGATTATAATGTACCATTCACTAAAATATATGACATGCAGAACAAACGAGGACCGCAATCGCTATATATTTTATATGAGACAACGTGTGACAATTTTAAATAATGGATGTTCAAGGGATTATTTTGGGAGTTCTAATATGTAAATCGATGTCTTTGCGTAAGGAATTATCTTGTTTGATCTGTTATTCCGCTGGCGCTCTTCAATCTTGACGAGGATGTTTGTTTACCTATCAACTGCCTTGGGTTGTTGAAGAAGGATGAAGGGTAGTGGGGTTTAAGGAGGAAGGGCTTTCCAGGGTTGGGAAAACGTTTGTGAACTAGGAAAGCCCATCAAGTCGTGTGTGGCTAATTGCGATTCAGCAACCCTTCTACGAATAACTAAAGCGTCGGCAATTACAAGTGGGAGATCTCTGTTTATCTTTACCCTCTAGAATGTGTCCTTATCCTACGAATTTACATTCTTGGACGCAAATAATGCGTCGGAGGAGTCCGCTTGTAAGTTTCAACTTTAACACGCTTTGAAGTAAATTTAGGTCTTAAGGCATAAACTTTAAAAACGTGTTTTGGAGAAAAAAATCCACATAATTCGAACTTTCTATAAAATTTGGGGCTCTATAGACATCTCCACAACCACCACTAACTACGTAACCACGTTCTGCCACACCCCTCTCCCACCTCCCTCACCATCCCCTCCAACCGCTACTTTTGAGTTAAAATGTAATTCTCTATCAATAAAGTGCTCTCTATTTTTGAAGGGCTTAATTTCCAGTTTAGGAGTGCCTTATTTTTCTCAACGATGCAGGTACTTACCAACTTGAACATCCTCACCAACGAACTCACGGCGCTAGTATCCTAAGCCAGAAATACAAACATTCCATGCGGGCTTAGCATATTTAGGACACGAAAAAAAACCGTTTTCCCCTTGATTCTCTTGAGTTGAGTGATTTAATCAAACCCCTCTTCGGTCATTTCGGAGCTAACAAAAAAGGACTTGACCTCTTTAGTTTGAGGGCCTAAAATTACGGAGGGGCCACCCATTATTAATTAGGTTTCTTGTTTCACTCACCGTTTACTTAAAATATGTCGAGTGCTTCACGCCATGGGCATCCTAGTCCACTGTCTAGGATGATAAAATTTAACAAGCCTTTGAAAAAGTTAATAGGGCCCGCGTTAACTGAAACCGACTTTGAATAATTAAACCATCCATTCCCAACCCCAAAGGGAGTAAATTTAAAGTTTTTTTAATTCAATTAAAATTCTTAATTAAAATAAAAAAATCTCAGTGCCTCCACAAAGTCTACCTCGATGGGTTTCATAAGTGAAAATAATTGTTGAGCCATAAAAGAGTAACAAGAGTGAATCAGGAAGGGGTTGAATACCCCTGAGGATTGCGTCATCCCTTTAGTCATAATTATTCTGGGATTATAATTTTCGCAATCTCCCCCTCGGTTTCACCCCTACAGTATCACCCCTTCAAACCAGATGTATCCACTTGTGTAACCCAATGGCCGACATATTAGTAACTACGCAAAAAACTTTTGCATGTAAAATAAAAGGGAAAAAAGGTGAACGATTGATGGTTTCCCTTGATTGATATTCTCTGTTCGACATCCTTTCAATCCGTATACAATCTTTAGTTTATCGAATGATGTGCGAGTGAAAAGAGGTCTGGAAAAGGTTTACGGTGTACGGGCAAAGACTAAACTTGAAAGTCGGTGGAAAGCTTTTTGGCCTAGTTTCCTTTACAACTCATTCTTATTCCGACTTTCTTACAGCTCAATCCCACCAAGCTATATGGGTAAATTACACGTCCCCAAAGAGAAAAGGTGGAATTTGGTGTTAAATTTCGTTCAGATCTATTAGGCTTGAAACTTATGGCTTTGAATGACCAACCTGTAGCATTTAAATCCACATATGTAATATGATGTTCTCCTAGTTTGGTTTTTAGAATTTTTTGAGCTGAGCAAATAAGAAAGACTCAGAGGTAGGAAAGTGTTTTCTCCCTCCCAAAAATGCGACTGTCCAGTTGACAAACGGTCTCTGAGCCTTCAGACTCAAACATATTTCGTCCAAGGTGGGCCTGTAACTTTTTCTAAAGTTTATTATGTTGCCGGCGGACAACAATTAAAAATAATGGAGCACTTGGAAAAAGATGGCCGGAAAAAGATGATTTACTCGGCTTGTCAAAAATAAATTTTTTTGTTCAACGGGTTGTAAATAACTCATAAGTTCACATCATATTTTTCATCACTGATTTATAGGATGTCGGCATGAAAAACTTTTGAACCTGAGGTATCAATCGAAATGATTAGAATTTCGCACAATAGTTTGAAATTGGATGGGAACAAGTTTGAACATGTTCTGACAATTGTCGCTTAGGAAACAATTAGCCGAGAGTGTGACTTGGGAGACCCTCGTTAGTAGGGTGACTAATGGTTAGGGAAAGCAAGTTGCGACAATACCAAAGAGGTATTAGTATCTGTCATTAGAAGTCGACCTGGTGAACTCTTCAACTCTAAACTACCTTCCTGGAGATCCGACCGAAAACTAAAGGCCATTATTTTAGAGGAAAAAGGAATCTGAAAATCGGAATTTATGTCTATTTGAAATGACGGCTATCTTGGGAGTCGCTTAATATCTCAAGAAATAAGGAATAATCGGCGACTGTATTTGACAGAAAAGAGGACCCAAAAATTCAATTTACGTTATAATCGCCCCTTCGGAAAAGGGAAGGCATTTTATCTTTTTCCCTTCTGTTCGAAACAAAAAGGCCGCAAACCGTCCACACTTTTCCATCGGGCTCTCTAATGAAAATCAAGTTTCCTCACCCTCAAAGAAATAGAATTGTTTGATCTCTCACGACCAATTTCTACCACTTTAACGCCTTTTTGACCATTAATTACTCCTGTGTGTCTAGTTTAGTCGAATTCTCAAGTTTCTGAAGCTTTAAAGGGCTCGAACTAATTATTTAGTAACAAAAACTTAATAATGTATAAGTATGTATGTACTTACAAAAGAATTTACGCTTCTGTAGATAGGAGGAAGAGGAAGGAGTAGGGGAAGGGGAAGGGGAAGGGGAAGAAGAGGAGGAAGGGGTAAGGGAATGGGAAGAGGAAGAGGAAGAGGAAAATATAGAGGAAGAGAAAGGGGAAGGAGAAGGGGAAGAGGAATAGGAAGGTTATGGGGAAGGGAAGGGGGAGGGTAATGGGAAGGGTAATGGGAAGGGGAAGGAGAAGGGGAAGAGGAAGGGGAAGAGGAAGAGGAAGAGGAAGAGGAAGAGGAAGAGGAAGAGGAAGAGGAAGAGGAAGAGGAAGAGGAAGGGGAAGAGGAAGGGGAAGGGAAGGGGAAGGGAAGGGGAAGGGAAGGGGAAGGGGAAGGGGAAGGGAAGGGGAAGGGAAGGGGAAGGGGAAGAGGAAGGGGAAGGGGAAGAGGAAGAGGAAGAGGAAGGGGAAGAGGGAAGGAGGAAGAGGGAAGGGGAAGGGGAAGAGGAAGAGGGAAGGGGAAGGGATGGGAAGAGGAAGAGGGAAGGGGAAGGGAAGGGGAAGGAGGAAGAGGAAGGGGAAGAGGAAGAGGAAGAGGAAGAGGAAGAGGAAGAGGAAGAGGAAGAGGAAGAGGAAGAGGAAGAGGAAGAGGAAGAGGAAGAGGAAGAGGAAGAGGAAGAGGAAGAGGAAGAGGAAGAGGAAGAGGAAGAGGAAGAGGAAGAGGAAGAGGAAGAGGAAGAGGAAGGAGGAAGAGGAAGAGGAAAAGATAGAGGAAGAGGAAGAGGAAAAGATAGAGGAAGAGGAAGGGGAAGAGGAAGAGGAAGGGGAACAAGGAAGAGGAAGAGGAAGAGGAAGAGGAAGAGGAAGAGGAAGAAGAAGAGGAAGAGGAAGGGTTAGGGGAAGGGGAAAGGAATGGGGAAGTGGAAGAGGAAGAGGAAGAATAGCTGTAGGTCCCCAATGTATGTGGGGCTGCCCCCACCCATCATGTTATTCAAAGATTTACACAAAGGTCATTTACACAATATAGAGCCCCTCTTTCATCTCTTTCTTAAATCACAGATTCGAGGTTTAAAAAAAAACATCTTCCTTTTTAAGAAATTTAAAAAAAAAATTAAGAAACAAACCTTAAATTGAGTTTGATGTATAGGATGTTTATATCTAAAGCGAGTTAAGCTTTTATCAGATCTCGAATACAAACTTGTACCTAAAGTTTGATATCATGGCTTCCGAGAATTGTACCTCAGGGTGTGTTAAAAATTATAATTTCTGCGAACACCTACAAATTTTTAGGTGAAACTTGTCTGCGGATATTTTGAATGCTCCCTTTGGGTCCAATATTTTGTACGTCATGTTCGGTAAAATAATTTATTCTCACTTCACCTCCCCCAATAGCCCTATATAAACACTGCCCCTAGTTTGATCAACACCATTTTAATAATTTATGAAAGCAAATTTGGAAATATTTTTAACAAAAACTTTGGATTTGCTAATTAATTATAATTAGTAGGATTTTAATTAGTAATGATCAAAGCTTTTGAGTCAAAAGAAACAAGCGGTCCCGTTGTGATTTTCTATGGTTCGGTTATGAATCTCCTGAGCTTTACAGAATAATGAATGGAACGGTTCGAGTGCAGTCATGAAATTCAATGCTATTCACGATGGAGTTCATTAGCACTTTTTGATGAAAATAATTTAACGATCAGACCTTTTGATTGTACAATTTCTGAGGTCTAAGTAAAATATTGGCGTTATTTCTAAAATATGCTTTTCCAAAATTTCCAAAAATGACGTCTGACCCGTCAATTCTTCTCTTAAACTCGATAAAACGTTCATTTTTTTCGGGTTCTATTAACTTCAAAACTGTCTATTGTGATTAGGGTAAGTGCAGGGGCCGCACCCTTCGTTCTTTCTTGAATTATTGAGATTTATGACCCAATCTTGACTCTCTGGAGGAGCTTCCCGACCTAAGAACCTTCGGTAATCACGGCTCTAACTTACCGGCAGTTTATCAATCCGGATCCTCCCTTGCATCTTGACCATAATTAATCGTTCGATTTTTCAAACGTTTAAAGGGGATTTTTATCAGGAGACCTTCCAAAAATGGCGCTGCGGTGAACTAAATGTCATAAGTTTAATTATTTATCTGTTCTTTTTTTAAGAGCAACCTTTGACAGCCCTTCAAGATGATCAATTTCTCCCTCGACCTTATAAATAACGGATGACTCTTTGAAGACATTTTATCCTCGTTAGCATGAATTTCCTTAAAGTTTTTTTTTATGATCATAAAGTTTATTGAAAATATAAAAAATTGGATTTTGAGGGTGTTATTTAGTTCATGATATAGGGAGTTTTCGAATAAATCGAGCCAATAATTGTCGTGGACGGTTAAGAAGGAGAGGGGGGATTAGGTTGTATATCTTGTTCGTTGAGCCCTTTAAATTACAAGTAGGTGACTCGGGAAAGCTCCGAGGAATTTTAATAGAATGTCATTTCCACCCTTCGTGATCCTCAAACCCTCTCAGGAGAGGCGGAACTCCTCTGGAAAGGATGAAGAAAAGTTTTCTCCTTTAAACAGATACTTATTACGAAAAGTGGAGATAAACCCCTTTTTTGAAGGGAAGAGAACGGTTTAAATGTGTCCAATAATCATTTAATGGGAGTTATCCGAAGAATTTTCTATTGGAAAAGTTTCCGCTGAAATCGTGTGTGATTTAAAAATGTTTGAGAACGATAATTCTCGAGGACGGAATAGGGCTATTTCGGAGGAAGGGTAAACGTGGACTGGAAACGTAGATTTAACATCTGATAAACGGTTGTGAGCATTCCTTGAGGAACCCCTAAACCCAAGCATTCTCAAGCTAGTTGCACGCTAATGGCTCGGAAACTCGGCTTCAATTCTATCACAACCTACATCTTATATACTCAGACCGTTTTAACGTTAAATTACACATGCAAACAGAGTTTAAAGGTTTACATCTGAGCAAATACAGAAACCTTGCGAATTTCAAACAATTTCTTTACAGCAACCTACACATACGCAGCATTTAGAGCGATTTCTGAGAGAACCTAACAAAATATTTAATACAGTTTAGACTAAAAATAGCATAAATATCCATCGAAAATTGGTGTGGGAGGTGGAAGGTAGGGGAAGTGGTGGGAGGTGGGAGGTAGGGGAAGTGGTGGGAGGTGGGAGGTAGGAGAAGTGGTGGGAGGTGGGAGGTAGGGGAAGTGGTTGGGAGGTGGGAGGTAGGGGAAGTGGTGGGAGGTGGGAGGTAGGGGAAGTGGTGGGAGGTGGGAGGTAGGGGAAGTGGTGGGAGGTGGGAGGTGGGAGGTAGGGGAAGTGGTGGGAGGTGGGAGGTAGGGGAAGTGGTGGGAGGTGGGAGGTAGGGGAAGTGGTGGGAGGTGGGAGGTAGGGGAAGTGGTGGGAGGTGGGAGGTAGGGGAAGTGGTGGGAGGTGGGAGGTGGGAGGTAGGGGAAGTGGTGGGAGGTGGGAGGTAGGGGAAGTGGTGGGAGGTGGGAGGTAGGGGAAGTGGTGGGAGGTGGGAGGTGGGAGGTAGGGGAAGTGGTGGGAGGTAGGGGAAGTGGTGGGAGACAGGTGAAGTGGTGGGAGACAGGTGAAGTGGTGGGAGGTTGGAGGATTGGGGTAAGTGGTGGGTGATCGGGGGAAGTGGAGGGAGGTTGGGGAAGTAGTGGGAGAGGTGTAGGAGGTTAAGGGTGGAAGAGTGGGAGTGGAATGTTGGGGGCAAGTGGTGCTAGGGTGAAGGAGGAGACTTACAATAACCATCTTTTTGAGAAAATTAAATTAAAATGAATACACCATTAAGCACTTTATTTTACAAATTTTGTGAATTTTTAAACTATTTTGAAGTGGATTGTGGAGATGTTACTCGCTGAACGATAATGTAGGGCCCTGGGGTAATATATGTAGTCCGATAACAGGTTTAAAATGTGAAAAGGGGAGGAAGAGATGCGTTGCGAAAAAAACACGCTATTTATAACCTCGGATACAGGATGTGACATTCGGTTCAAAACGCAATAAATCTTTACTATACGTGCTAAAGAAATACATGATCATGTAGGTTATTAAGAGATATCCCATCTTCATGGCTAGAGGATTACCTGCCGGACAAGAAAAAAAAAGTCAAGGGAGGAAAGAGACGATGACGGTAGAAGCCGCCCCCTTCCAGGCAAGAAAACACAGATAAACGTATCGGGCCTTACCTGAATTTATAGCTCGCTCCAAGAGGCGGCTTGTTATTACGTGGGATTTCGAACTAGGAACGACCTGTCTTCTTGAGATAGTAAAACGGACATTTTGATCTAAAAAAAGGCTTAAAAGCCTTACAAACCTATCCAATCCTTGAAAGAAAAGCTTTATTAAGGTACTCAGTATGCGTCCTCATTATTTAACCCTTGCTTTTCCAGAAAAAACCGAAAAACACGATAATAAAGTTCGTTTTTTAGGTCCGAAATATATTCAAGTGCTATGTAAAATTATTCACGAAGGTCCTGGAAGAGAATTTCAAATATTTTCT
This sequence comes from Orius laevigatus, assembly GCA_018703685.1. Lineage (NCBI taxonomy): Eukaryota > Metazoa > Arthropoda > Insecta > Hemiptera > Anthocoridae > Orius > Orius laevigatus. The sequence continues at coordinate 281,928 of JAGWEN010000103.1, forward strand.
CTCACCCAAAGGTGACTTTGAAAAATAAATGATCGAAAATCAAAGTGGAAATAAAAAAAGAGGCTTGCATTACAAAAATGAGTTGAAACCACCAGGGATAGGCCTTGGGGACCTTAAAACAGATTATTTTAAACCTCTATGTCAATGGGTTCACGATATATTTTGTCTGGATTTCAATTTTTCTAAAATATCTCGAGGGGAAGATAAAACATTTTTTTTATTTCTAATGGAATTACATTGACGTCCCTTGAGGAAAAGGAGCCTTGCGGCGAAAAGGAAGAACTTAAATCATAGCCAGGATTTCGTCGCAGCCAATTGAAAGCTCTCTGGGACTGGTAATTTATTTCTGGTTATCTCCACGGAAAGGATAAAAAGAAGGAGAAAAAAGCAAGAAAAGGATCCAGCTTGATTAGAAAGGATCAGGTTTCTGTACAAAAAATAATCCCTTCGACAAATTATGATAGGTAGATAATTAGTTTTTCTTTTATAATTAAAACCGAATATAATGACAAAATATCTTTGGTTAAAACTTCAATCTTTTTCATTTTAAAATCAAAATACTTCAACCTTCAGAATGGATCCTAATTCAGAAAGCAAAGTTGCTCCCTATTCCTCCCATTGCCCCATAAAAACTCAAAATATGCTAATAGACCAGTCTACAGATTTTGTCCCACAAAAGGTGGTGTAAAAGGTTTTTATTGTTTTAAATAGTTCATTTGAGTCTCAATAACATGTTTCCGAAGAGTGCCAATAAATGAGGTCGCGGCACAACTATATGGCAGCTCAAAAACCTCGACTTTTTTTCAGTTTTCTTCATATAAATCGAAAACGGGACATATAATGTGGACAACACTTTAGTAGTAAATTAAAGAAGACAAAATTCTGCGTCGATTAAAAAAAAGTTTGCCGAAATCCGTCCAACAGACAAGTTTTTACAGGTGATCAAAAAACTTCAATTAAAAAAAAATTATACCTAATAATAATTCAAGTGTTGTAGATCCTAAATCCACAACTCCTCATCCTAAAACTTGAAGAGCATCAATAAAATACTTCAAAAACTTAAAATCAAATCAAATTAGCTAATTTGCTATGAGAGAGCCTTAGAAGGGTTGATGGTGGTGGTGGGGAAAGGGATGGTTTGGCAGAGCTAAGTTTTTAAACAAATTTTATTAAACTTTCATCGAAAGTAAGTTTTTGTGAAATAGCGCTGATGCAGTTTCTTTCTATTAAAGTTCTTGATTGTATTAAGTTTGCGAGCTAAGGGAAACACAAGTTAACACGTGTCAAAACTTTTAAAATAGTGTTGAACCGTACGTTTTATTGATAATAATAGTTTCTCTAAACTTGTCCAAAGATCTTTATCGGAGGGTTCCCTTTTTTCCTCCTCGCCCTTCTATTTATGTCGGACGGGACCACCCGGAGGAAATAATTAAAAGTTTAAACCGTAGATAAAAATCGTTTTTGTGTCCCATCTGGGGTTCGTGGCTTTCGTAAACATATCCGATAGTCCGAATGCTAAGCAGGTTCGAAAAAGAGCGCGGTAGGCGGAAGGGGAGGACGAACATGCCCGGCCTTTTTTTTCCACGGAAAACACTTTTTGGGAAGTTGCCAGGGTTTAGTGCAAAACAAAGCACATACCAACGGGTTTCATTGAATTTTAACGGAAAATAAAAAAATATATATTGTATAAAAGAGAAACGGATATTATTCCAACCCAACAAACCAATAAATTTTACAAAAATAAAAAATTTAAATAAAATTCCGGACTTCCCATTTAGCCTAACGATTAGCATTAACCTATACTTCATTTTATGTTCGGATAAAATTTTATTTTATCTTTTTGCTTCAAAAAAATAATTTTTTTAGGACTTCTAAAATAATATCTCAGGCTGATTGTTTTTTTACATTTAATTTTTTTAAATTAATTGCTTCAATAAAAGATTTTTTTTAAATTGGAGTAGTAATCGTTAAATTAATAAAATGTTGGGCACTTTTTATATGCTAAATTATTAAAAGTTTATTTTAATGTATTTTTTATCGGTATAGTTTAATAAAAATGAAAAGAAGGCAATCAAAAATAGGGAAGGAATTTTTTTTTCTATCCTTGCTAGGTTGATGGGCACGTTTTATGACGTCATAAACCACGCGACGAGGGCAGTCGGCTATGAAAATATAAATTCTCCTTCACTCCGTTAGGTGGGAGTATGTGGAGGGGGATAAAAATGGTGGTGGGGGGTGTTAATTTTCCAAAGGAAAAACAATGCCCGGAGTCTCCCTTCACCCGCTTTTCCGTCCACCCCGGAAAAAGGAATTATGGCTGCTTAAACTGCCGTGTGAAAATATTTTTCCGCCGATTGTCTCCGGAAAAAAAGAGTCGAAAATTTACTAAACCTTAAATTTTGTCCACTTTTAGATTAAAATCCTCAAACAAAAGTTTCAAGTCTGGAAATAAAGATGATTTCTAATGTTGTTTTAAAACTATGAGTTGTTTTTAGAACGTTTGCAAATGAGTTCTCTGAAAATAATTTCTTAGGCCTGAGCTTGAAGGTGCCCTAGCCAAGAAAACTCGAGTAGAGAAAGGGAAAAAAAAAAGCTCTTGTGGAAAAGTTATGACAAAAGGGCGACTTATTAACTAATGCCCTAAACAAGAGGTAATAAATTGAAGTGAAGAAACTTTTAAATAATCCCTTCCTTCCCATCCTAAGTTCTCCACCTCCACTAATTAGTAGGTACTCTCAAATAAAAGAGAAAAAAAAAAGTTTTGTTTATTCAGTAAAGACTCAGTCATTTGTCACAGTTTTTTTACTCGCTCTTATTAATGTTTGTGGTCTGTTAGTGGGAGAAAAAAGTGGAAAAACTTTTTTCCTATTAATTTATTGCATTTGAGACCATTCGATGTTGAAAGTTTGAATGGATCTTGTCCTACTTTTGAACATTTAAAAAAGATTTCTTCGAGATAATAATCGTTTATCAACCCCTAACCATCCTCATTGATTCAAG
>JAGWEN010001030.1:0-42995 GCA_018703685.1 Orius laevigatus
CAAAAATGATTATTAATTAATTAACTAATAGGTAATTATATTGAGTGAAGTGAAATTAGATCCCATTTTCATAAAATTATCACCAAATTCAAGTTATGATTGAGTTTATTTTCCCATAATTAATTAATTACTTGATTGATTAGCTAATTAGGTAATTATAATGTGTTTGAGTGAAATTAGTCCCATTTTTAGAAAATTATCACCAAATTCAAGTTATGTTAGAAAAAAAGGATTCATTTCCCCCGAAATTTATGGATCCCCCGAAATCTGTAGACCTTTGAGAAAGTTCGTGTCTCTGGGCAAGCTCCAGGACCAATACTTTTTATTTAAATAATTCCAGGGGGTAATTTTGGCTTAAAAGAAAATTCGGGAAATTCGCTATAAACGCTTTTCAGTAGGAGGAAATATCCAACAGATGATAAGAGGATGTTTATTGCTTGGAAATACCATAGGAAAAAGCGTTTATGAACATCCCAGTATAGGATAAAAAGAGGGAAAAGCAATTTTATGAAATATTCAAGTAGATAAGAGGCAGTTTTAACTTCAATTCACATTTTAGGTTTTGTAAACAATTAAATTTTAAAAAATCGTCTGTTTAATATGAAACGATCCTTTTTTAAATAAATCTGTATTAATAATCGTGAAAACAATAAAAAAAAGCACTTATTCGCTTTTTCAGGTTTATTCTGATTTTACATTCGCATTCATAAAGTTCGAACGATTTTGATATTCATCCTTCATTACTTAAAATCTCAGTGAAGTTTTTATTCCAGACTTTCCCTTCAAACAGTATTGAAAATCTGGCGGAAAAGGGTCTTTTATTGTCGAAAAACGTTCAAAATCTGTATGAAATGGGTCTTTTTGAGTCAAAAAAGGTTCAAAATATGGGTGAAAAGGGTAATATCCTTGTCCAAAAAGGGTCAAAAAATGTCTGAAAAAGGCTCTTCTTGTGGGGGGTATATAAAATCTGAAGGAAAAGGGTCTTTTCTTGTCAAAAAAGGTTCAAAATCAGGCCAAAAAGGGTCTTTTTTAGGGCGAAAAAGGTTCAAATCTGAATAAAAAGGGTCTTTTTCTTGGAAGGGTATACAAAATCTGAAGAAAAAGCGGTCTGATCGTCAGAAAGGTTCAAAATATGTGGACTGAAAAGGGTCTTCTGTACAAAAAGGGGTCAAAATCAGCCAAAAGGGTCTTTGTTTTTAGGGCCGAAGGAGAAAAAGGTTCAAATCTGAATAAAGGGTCTTCCCTGGGTAAGGGTATACCCAAAATCTGAGAAAAAAGGGTCTTTTATCGTCAAAAAAGGTTCAAAATATGGCTGAAAAGGGTCTTCTTGTCAAAAAAGGTTCAAAATCAGGCCAAAAAGGGTCTTTTTTAGGGCGAAAAAGGTTCAAATCTGAATAAAAAGGGTCTTTTTCTTGGAAGGGTATACAAAATCTGAAGAAAAAGGGTCTTTTATCGTCAAAAAAGGTTCAAAATATGGCTGAAAAGAGTCTTCTTGTCAAAAAAGGGTCAAAATCAGGCCAAAAAGGGTCTTTTTTAGGGCGAAAAAGGTTCAAATCTGAATAAAAAGGGTCTTCCCTTGGAAGGGTATACAAAATCTGAAGAAAAAGGGTCTTTTATCGTCAAAAAGCTGTCACAATATGGCTGAAAATGGGTTCTTCCTTGTCAAAAAAGGCATTTCAAAATCAGCCAAAAAGGGTCTTTCTTTTTGTTTTAGGGCGAAAAAAGAAAAAGGTTCAAATCTGAAAATTACAAAGGGTCTTTTTCTTGGTAAGGGTATACAAAATCGGAAGAAAAAGGGTCCTTTTATCGTCAAAACAGGTCAAAATATGCTCTGAAAAGGGTCTTCTGTGCAAAAAGGGTCCAAAATCAGGCCACATAAGGGTCTGTTTTAGGGCGGGAAAGAACGCGAAAAAGGTTCAAATCTGAATACAAGGGTCCTCCCTTGAAAGGGATACAAATCTGAAGAGAAAAAGGGTCTTTTATTTTATCGTCAAAAAAGGTTCAAAATATGGCGGAAAAGGCGTCTTCTTGTCCAAAAAGGTTACAAATCAGGCCAAAAAGGGTCCTTTTTTAGGCGAAAATAGGTTCAAGATCATGAGAAAAAGGGTCTTGTTTCTTGTGAGGGTATACAAAATCACCACTGAAGAAAAGGGTCTTTATCGTCAAAAAAGGTTCAAAATATGGCTGAAAAGAGTCTTCTTGTCAAAAAAGGGTCAAAATCAGGCCAAAAAGGGTCTTTTTTAGGGCGAAAAAGGTTCAAATCTGAATAAAAAGGGTCTTTCCCATGGAAAGGTATACAAAATCTGAAGGACAAGGGTCTTTTCTCGTCAAAAAAGGTTCAAAATATGGCTAAAAAGGGTCTTCTTGTCAAAAATGGGTCAAAATCAGGATGAAAAGGGTCAAGGGTATTGACCGTTTTGCTGGTTTCAGATCCTTTTTTGTTTGTTGGGTGTTGACTTTTTCCATTTTCAAGCCTTTCTTTGTTGGGTTTTAAACCTTTTTGCTGGGTTTTCTTATATTTTGCAGAAGTATAATTTTTTGGGTATTGCTAAATTATGCTGGATTTAGGCCATGTTTGTTCGCAGGATGTTTTTTTTTTTCTGTTCTAAACCCTTTTTTGTTGAATTCTGAGGCATTTTGCTGGATCAAGACCTTTTTTAAAAAACTACTAATACGAAAAGAGTCTTTTGTTGTCAAAAAGGATCAAATTCTGGCTAAAAAGGGTCTTTTCTTGTCAAAAAAGGGTCAAAATATGGCTGTAAAGGGTCTTTCTTGTCAAAATAGGTTCAAAATCAACGAGGAAACTTTCAAAAACAACTTTTTCTAGTTAAAATGAAGTCTATTGGGACGAAACTTGGCCTTTTATGGAGTAGCGATGTTCGGAGGAAAGGGGATCTTTTTATTTCAACATAAAGGGATCTTTGATAATGTGTTTTAGGTAAATGTTAGCGGTAGATGCTATTTCTCAAAACGTCCGGAACATTTACCTGTAACAACGCAATTAAGGCCGTTAACTCTTCCCTACAAATGGCCTTTAAAGCCTCCTTTCTCTCTTCCAAGATAAATAGTTTTAATGCAGTGTGTAACGAGAGGGCAGAAGCCTTAACTTTCCTTTTTCAACTCTTTAACGACCTTCAACGCCACCCCCTAACAGCCCCCTTTCCCTTAAAACCCACTAAACATCCAATTTCCTCCAATAAATAAACGCGACAATGAAAAGGTGACTTCTCCCAACAAACATAATTCTTTAAAGTTTCAATTTTTTCAAGGACTTCGTAAAAAAAGAAGAAAAAGAAATATTGCCTTCAACGCTTTAAGAAAATGCGGGTTTAGTCGGACTAATGCGCCGTATTTTAAACGGATTTTAATAATTTACTTTAAACGAGGCTAAACGTTTATTTGAAAAATGGTCACCCCCCCTTATCTTTTGAGCTAAATGGTCCAATCTTTTTAATCAATTGTAACTTGATTAAAGAATAAAATGTTTTAAGTTTGTTTGTCTATTAAGTTAACAAACCAAGGAGGTCTTATGATGATGAATGAAATTGGGCTAGGTTGGGGTGGTGTGGGGAGGGTATGGGAGGTAATGGGAGATAGGTGGTAGAATGGGGGAGGGGGTAGGATGGGGTGGTGTGGGGAGGGTCTATGAGGGCAAGGTGATGGGAGATCGGGGTTAGAATATTGGGCTAGGATGGGGTGGTGTGTTGAGGGTCCAGGAGAGTAGGGGAAGTAATGGGAGATAGGTGGTAGAATGTTGAGCTAGGATCTGGGTGGTGTGTGGAGGGTCCAGGAGGGTAGGGGAGGTGATGGCACATAGATGGTAGAATGTTGGGCTAGGATGGGGTCGTGTGTGGAGAGTCCAGGAGGGTAGGGGAAGTGATGGAAGATAGGTGGTAGAATGTTGGGCTAGGATCTGGGTGGTGTGTGGAGGGTCCAGGAGGGTAGGGGAGGTGATGGGAGGTAGGTGGTAGAATGATGGGCGAGGATGGGGTGGAGGGTCCAGGATGGTAGAGGAAGTAATGGGAGATAGGTGGTAGAATGTTGGGCTAGGATGGGGTGCGTGGGGATGGTGACTCAGGCGTAGGGCGAAGTAATGGGAGATAGGTGGTAGAATGTTGGGCTAGGATGGGGTGGTGTGGGGATGGTCCAGGAGGGTAGGGGAAGTGATGGAAGATAGGTGGTAGAATGTTGGGCTAGGATCTGGGTGGTGTGTGGAGGGTCCAGGAGGGTAGGGGAGGTGATGGGAGGTAGGTGGTAGAATGATGGGCGAGGATGGGGTGGAGGGTCCAGGATGGTAGAGGAAGTAATGGGAGATAGGTGGTAGAATGTTGGGCTAGGATGGGGTGGTGTGGGGATGGTCCAGGAGGGTAGGGGAAGTAATGGGAGATGGGTGGTAGAATGGGGGGGATGGGGTGGTGTGGGGAGGGTCTAGGAGGTTAGGGGAGGTGATGGGTGGTGATGGGAGAGTAATTGGAGGTTGCTAAATGTTGAGGAGGGTGGTGGGAGGTGAAGGGGGAAGGTTAGGGTATGAATGATTGGCCGAAGGTGGAATGGCTCTTTCTAAGGCGATGAGGAGCCCATCAAGGGTAAGGCTCAACCCAAATCGGCCCTTATTTCTTTCAAGAAGAAAACGAGGAAAATTACAACTTTTGAGAGGCAGTTTAAATCCCCCAGGTACTATTTCTCTTTTTCTTCCAAAGTCTTTTAAGACCAACCGTAAGATTTACAAGGGTTGCACTCGACTACTTTAAACCACCAATCTCCTTGTATTGTACCAAGAGGGAAAATAAAATAAATAAAAACTAAAACAAACTTTTCTAAAAAGTCTAATTTAATGTTTTATAATGTTGTGCTTATGAATCAACCACACTATACAGGAGAATTTACGATCTAGGATAGGGAAGAGGCAAACTCTAGGGATTAACGATAAATTATCAATGCTGTTTCATAATCGATGATTTGAATATGTTTAAACTTTATACAATTTCTTGAATAATAACAAAAGAGCAAATCAATGTGGTTTATAAAGAGCCTATTTTTGACTGGTAGAGGTGTGGGAGGGGTGGAATAATGGGGAGAAGGTGGGGGAAGTGATGGGAGGGTGGGGAATGTGAAGGGAGTGGGGGAGTGATGGGAGGGTGGGGAATGTGAAGGGAGTGTGGTGGAAGTGATGGGAGGGTGGGGGGAATGCGAAGGGAGGTGGGGAAGTGATGGGGAGGGGTGGGTGAATGCGAAGGAAGGTGTGGGAAGTGATGGAGGGTGGGTGATGTGAAGGGAGGTGGGGATAGTGATGGAGGGTTGGGGGGATGTGAAAGGAGGTGGGGAAAGTGACTGTAGGGTGGGGGGGATGTAAGGGAGGCGGGGGAAGTGATGGGAGGATGTGGGAGTGTGGAAGGGAGGTGGGGGAAGTGATGGGTGGGTGGGGGAATGTGAAGGAGGTGGGGAAAGGTGATGGGAAGGCGGGGGAGTGTGAGGAGGTGGGGAAGTGATGGAGGGTGGGGAATGTGATGGGAGGTGGGGGGAAGTGATGGGAGGGTGGGGGAATGTGAAGGAAGGTGGGGAAGTGATGGGAGGGTTGGGGGAATGTGAAGGAGGCGGGGGGAGTGATGGGAGGGTGGGGGAATGTGAAGGGAGGCGGGGGAGTGATGGGAGGGTGGGGAGAATGTGAAGGGAGGTTGGTGGAAGTGATGGGAGGGTGGGGGAATGCGAAGGAGGTGGGGAAGTGATTGGGGAGGGTGTGGTGAATGCGAAGGAAGGTGTGGAAGTGATAGGAGGGTGGGTGAATGTGAGGGAGGTGGGGGAAGTGATGGGAGGGTGGGGGGATGTGAAGGGGGGAAAGTGACTGGAGGGTGGGGGGATTGTGAAGGGAGGCGGGGGAAGTGATGGGAGGGATGTGGGTGAGTGTGAGGGAGGTGGGGGGAAGTGATGGGAGGGTGGGGGATGTGAATGGAGAGGCGGGGAGAGTGAGGGGAGGCGTGGGAGTGTGAAGGAGGTGGGGAAGTGAGTGGGAGGGTGGGGAATGTGAATGTGGCTGGGGGGAGTGATGAGGAGGTGAATGTGAAGTGTGGTGAATTGTGGATGGGAGGTGTGGGAAGTGATGGGAGGTGGGGAATGCGAAGGGAGGCTGGGGGAAGTGATGGGAGGGTGGTGTGAATGCGAAGGAAGGTGTGCGGACTAGTGATGGGAGGGTGGCGTGCAATGTCGAAGGGAGGATCGGAGGAAGCGTCAAGTGATGAGGAGGGGATATCGATGTGAAAGGAGTGGAGACAAGGGACTGGAGGAGTGGGGGGATGTGAGGAGAGGCGCAACTAGTGATGGAGGATGTGGGAGTAGTGACAGAAGGGAGAAAGTGATGGGAGGTGGGGGAATGTGAAGGGCAGGTGGTGAAGTGATGGAAGCGGGGGAGTGTGTGAAGGGAGGTGGGGAACGTGATGGAGGGTGGGGATGTGCAAGGGCGTGTGGGATAGTGATGGAGAGGGTGGGGAATGTGAAGGGAGTGGGGGAAGTGATGGGAGGCGCTGAATGTGAAGGGAGGCGGGAGGGAGTGATGGTTGAGGTGGGGGAGATGTGAAGGGAGGTGGTGGAGTGATGGGTCAGGTGGGGGAATGCGAAGGGAGGTGGGGAAGGAGTGATGGGAGGGTGGGTGAATGCGAAGGAAGGTGTGGGAAGTGATAGGAGGGTGGGTGAATGTGAAGGGAGGTGGGGGAAGTGATGGGAGGGTGGGGGGATGTGAAAGGAGGTGGGGAAAGTGACTGGAGGGTGGGGGGATGTGAAGGGAGGCGGGGGAAGTGATGGGAGGATGTGGGAGTGTGAAGGGAGGTGGGGGAAGTGATGGGAGGGTGGGGGAATGTGAAGAGAGGTGGGGAAAGTGATGGGAAGGCGGGGGAGTGTGAAGGGAGGTGGGGAAAGTGATGGGAGGGTGGGGGATGTGAAGGGAGGTGGGGGAATGTGAAGGGAGGTGTGGGAAGTGATGGGAGGGTGGGGGAATGTGAAGGGAGGGTGGGGGAATGTGAAGGGAGGTGGGGGAAGTGATGGGAGGGTGGGGGAATGTCAAGGGAGGTGAAGGAAGGGATGGGAGGGTGGGGGAATGTTGGGTAGTGGAAACGGTAGTACTATAACATATTAACTCTCCCCTCGCCTCCCCTACCCTCCCCACTAATTGTTTGATTACATTTCCTTATGTTTGCCTGGTTTTAGGAAACGACATGCTTGTGACCGCACAATACGCCAACGAAATTAATTAGTAAGAAAAGGATCACGCTATATGCTTGTTGGTAATTACCGTTTTGTTAGCGTGGAATTTGACAATTTAGTCGGGCATTGTCTTCTCCCCCGAAACAAGGCAACCAGGTCACTTCCGAGTTAAACAATGGTCCATTTGCAACGCTTTGCTCCAAATATTCCACACAGACAACAGCCTGGATGGAATCAATCAACCGTCGTTGAACAAAAGAGTCGATAATTATTAAAAATAAAAATATCCAAGTTTTCCTAAAGTTGGAGTTTTTCTCTTATATCGACACCACATCGCCTCCCCTACCCTCCCTCGGTAAGCGACGCTGACTTTTTGAATTTCGTTCGTTTAATTTGGACCTCTATTGTGTCAACATTCTAATGATGGAAGAGGTAAAACATCTTTGGAAGTACTCTAATGATCGTGATCGTGAGTTAATTGATGTCCCCAAGCGTTTCAATGGCCATTGTTAGAGAAGTCCCTTAGGTATAGTCTCGAAAACGGGTTTAAATGGAAATGTAAAGATAACTTGATCTCAGGGCCCACAAAAGGGGATATTCCCTTAAATCCGAACCTCTTTTCAGAAGTTAAAAACCGCAGTTAAGACCGAGATTTTTACATTATACATGGGAGGGGGGTGGGGAGGTTGGTTAGGGGGGGAGATGGGAGGGGAGGTTGGTTAGGGGAGGGGAGATGGGTGGGGAGGTTGGTGAGGGGAGGGGAGATGGGTGGGGAGGTTGGTGAGGGGAGGGGAGATGGGTGGGGAGGTTGGTGAGGGGAGGGGAGATGGGGGGGATGTTGGTGAGGGGAGGGGAGATGAAAGGGGAGGTTGGGGAGGGGAGATGGGAGGGGAGATGGGAGGGGAGGTTGGTTAGGGGAGGGGAGGTTGGTTAGGGGAGGGGAGATGGGTGGGGAGGTTGGTGAGGGGAGGGGAGATGGGTGGGGAGGTTGGTGAGGGGAGGGGAGATGGGTGGGGAGGTTGGTGAGGGGAGGGGAGATGGGTGGGGAGGTTGGTGAGGCGAGGGGAGATGAATGGGGAGGTTGGTGTGGGGAGGGGAGATGAATGGGGAGGTTGGTGAGGGGAGGGGAGATGAGTGGGGAGGTTGGTGAGGGGAGGGGAGATGAAAGGTGAGGTTGGTGAGGGGAGGGGAGATGAAAGGGGAGGTTGGTGAGGCGAGGAGAGATGTATGGGGAGGTTGGTGAGGCGAGGAGAGATGAATGGGGAGGTTGGTGAGGCGTGGGGAGATGGGGGGAGGTTGGTGAGGGGAGGGGAGATGGTTGGGGAGGTTGGTGAGGGGAGGGGAGATGGGTGGGGAGGTTGGTGAGGCGAGGGAAGATGAATGGGGAGGTTGGTGTGGGGAGGGGAGATGAATGGGGATGTTGGTGAGGGGAGGGGAGATGAAAGGTGAGGTTGGTGAGGGGAGGGGAGATGAAAGGGGAGGTTGGTGAGGGGAGGGGAGATGAAAGGGGAGGTTGTGAGGCGAGGAGAGATGTATGGGGAGGTTGGTGAGGCGAGGAGAGATGTATGGGTAGGTTGGTGAGGGGAGGGGAGATGAGTGGGGAGGTTAGTGAGGGAAGGGGAGATGGGTGGGGATGTTGGTGAGGGGAGGGGAGATGAATGGGGAGGTTGGTGAGGCGTGGGGAGATGGGGGGAGGTTGGTGAGGGGAGGGAAGATGAATGGGGAGGTTTGCGAGGCGAGGGGAGATGAATGGGGAGGTTGGTGAGGGGAGGAAAGATGAATGGGGAGGTTGGGAGGGAAAGGGAGTTGGGTGGGGAGGTTGGTGAGGGTAGGTGAAGTGGGAGAGGGGAAAATTATGCCGCATTATCGTCGATTTGATTTGTCATTATATTTCTCCGTATAAAAACCATCTCGATTGAATTTCCCAAGGCATTTCCGGTTTGGTGAAGATTCGAAATTAGCCGGACAAATTTGATAAGCGGAAAGGAAGGGTTGCGAGGGTGACGGCGAGGGGTGGTTGGGGAGGGGAGGGGTAGTAAAAATGTTGTGAGTCGGATCCAACGAGTATCGATCTGAAAAACTAAAAAGGCTCGTGAGGGACGTCGGTTCTCTTTTCCCTTTTTTTCCCCGGCTGCGCCGTTTGATTCGGCCATTAAGCCGTCTTAATAGGAGAGGGCGGCTTCATTAAAAATGGAAATGGATTCACCTGCGGTTGACACGAATGTTCTCAGTCCTATGGGCCTCTTTCGAAATCCTTTAGCACCCCACGCCGATAACGTCGGACCCTTTCCTATTGAAAACTTAGATCTAATCCCCAGAAGGGGAAAAATACCGAGTTGACCTTTCAACTTTTTAGCTCTCCCTCCGGTAATTGAATGAATTTTTTTCCTTCGACCAACCCACTGTTTACGCATCGGATTTCTCATTTAGATTCAAATTTATCCCTGCGATTTCACTTTTGCCTCAAACCTCCTTCCTAGCCTCGTTTTAATTACCATTTATCCAACTAATTTGGGAGTAAAAACCACAGCGGTGCTAATAATAACATTTCTCACCACAGCTCAATAATAGATTTCAAAATGAAGTAAAAATGCCAGCTTTAAGGTCTGCTCTGGTAGTTATGGAACTCCAAAAAAGGACTACCCTACTCTGTTTATGGTGAAAATTTGGTGAATATTGGACCGGAAGCATCTCCCCCACTCTCCCATCACCTCTCCTACTCTCTTTTCACCCTACATCCTTCCCTCCTCACTCGGACCCTACCCCTCCCTTATCTTCAACTCTCCAAGTTATTATTTACACAGATATCTAGAGTTTTGCTGGAACATAAAGTATTCTTCTAATATCTAAAGAAGTCCTGAAAGATTTATTTCGGTGCTATTCGAAGGTCTACTAACAAGGTTTAAAACCCTGATTTACGATTATAGCGTAACATCAAACACGGGACGGGATGTGGAAAGAGGAAAGTTGAGAAGAAGCTCGGGATGTTTCTTTGTCCTATTATTTTATCAGTTTATGTACTTTTACGAGATAAAGTTCGAGCGGCTTCCGCCAGGGAGCTTTCATATCATCTCAGGCAGCGGAGGCGTGACGTGAGCCAACTCTCTAAAGTCAAAAGTTCCCAAAAACTGTTTCAAACTTAAAAGTCATTCGACGGAAAAATCCGTCAACTTTTCGCATTTCACGATCAGGTATTTCGTTAGCCCTGTTTTTACTAGGGGACCTTAAAATTCGTCGCTCTGCGGTTGATTCCGTGATTCCGGCTTGGGATGGATGGGCCGCACTTCCGATGCAATTTGTATTTACATTGCAAAGCACCATTTCCCCATTCCCCCACCAGAATTATTAAAAGATTCGGATTTTTTTTTTAAATATTCTCCCTTGAATGACAAACTCGTTTGCACACTTTTAAAACTCGAATAAAATTTATTCTGAAATGAATTTTACTGCATAATTTGAAAAATAAACTGTAAAACGAATAAATCCATCGAACTTCGTATAACCGACTATGTATCATTCAAATTTCTTTTAACTTTCTCAAAAAGAAAGTTATTCTAGATTCTAGCTTCTAGATTCTAGTCTAGAGGGTCTAGACTGAAAAACCCTCTAGATACAACTCTAGAGGGTACAAATGGATAAAACTCTTTGGAAAATTGACCCTCTAAAATAAAGAAACCATCTAGATTCTATTATGGAGGGTATAAAAATGGATAGAACGTTTGTGAAAATTGACCCTATAGATAAAAAAAACCCCTCTAGATTCTAGTCCTGAGGGTCTAGATTGAAAACCCTCTAGACTCTTGTCTAGAGTGTAAAACTTAACCCTCTAGATTTGGTTTATAAAAAATTATAATAAAACTTGGAAAATCGACCCTCCAGACTAATAAAACCCTCTAGATACAACTCTAGAGGGTACAAATGGATAAAACGCTTTGGAAAATTGATCCTCTAGAATAAAGAAACCATCTAGATTCTAATGTGGAGGGTATAAAAATGGATAGAACGTTTGTGAAAATTGACCCTATAGATTAAAAAAAACCCTCTAGATTCTAATCTAGAGGGTCTAGACTGAAAAACCCTCTAGATTCTAGTCTAGAGGGTTAAACTTATGAAAAGCATCTAGACCAGACTTTAGATTCTAGAGGGTTGACTTAGTTTGTAAAAAATTTAATAAAACTTGGAAAATCGACCCTCTAGACTAAAAAAACCCCTCTAGATACTACTCTAGAGGGTAAAAAATGGATAGAACGCTTTCGAAAATGGACCCTCTAGACTGAAGAAACCCACTAGATACAACTCTAGAGGGTACAAATGGATAGAACGTTTGTGAAAATTGACCCTCTAGATTAAAAAACCCCTCTAGATTCTAATCTAGAGGGTCTAGACTGAAAAACCCTCTAGATTCTAGTCTAGAGCGTAAAACTTATAAAAACCCTTTAGACTAGACTCTAGATTCTAGAGGGTTGATTTAGTTTATAAAAATTATAATAAAACTTGGGAAATCGACCCTCTAGACTAAAATAAAACCCTACCTACTCTAGAGGGTAAAAATTGATAGAACGCTTTCGAAAATGGACCCTCTAGACTGAAGAAACCCTCTAATTACAACTCTAGAGGGTACAAATGGATAGAACGTTTGTGAAAATTGACCCTCTAGATTAAAAAACCCATCTAGATTCTAATCTAGAGGGTCTAGACTGAAAAACCCTCTAGATTTTAGTCTAGAGGGTAAAACTTATAAAAACCCTTTAGACTAGACTCTAGATTCTAGAGGGTTGACTTAGTTTGTAAAAAATTTAATAAAACTTGGAAAATCGACCCTCTAGACCAAAAAAACCCCTCTAGATACTACTCTAGAGGGTAAAAATGGATAGAACGCTTTCGAAAATGGACCCTCTAGACTGAAGAAACCCACTAGATACAACTCTAGAGGGTACAAATGGATAGAACGTTTGTGAAAATTGACCCTCTAGATTAAAAAACCCCTCTAGATTCTAATCTAGAGGGTCTAGACTGAAAAACCCTCTAGATTCTAGTCTAGAGCGTAAAACTTATAAAAACCCTTTAGACTAGACTCTAGATTCTAGAGGGTTGACTTAGTTTGTAAAAAATTTAATAAAACTTGGAAAATCGACCCTCTAGACCAAAAAAACCCCTCTAGATACTACTCTAGAGGGTAAAAATGGATAGAACGCTTTCGAAAATGGACCCTCTAGACTGAAGAAACCCACTAGATACAACTCTAGAGGGTACAAATGGATAGAACGTTTGTGAAAATTGACCCTCTAGATTAAAAAACCCCTCTAGATTCTAGTCTAGAGCGTAAAACTTATAAAAACCCTTTAGACTAGACTCTAGATTCTAGAGGGTTGACTTAGTTTGTAAAAAATTTAATAAAACTTGGAAAATCGACCCTCTAGACCAAAAAAACCCCTCTAGATACTACTCTAGAGGGTAAAAATGGATAGAACGCTTTCGAAAATGGACCCTCTAGACTGAAGAAACCCACTAGATACAACTCTAGAGGGTACAAATGGATAGAACGTTTGTGAAAATTGACCCTCTAGATTAAAAAACCCCTCTAGATTCTAATCTAGAGGGTCTAGACTGAAAAACCCTCTAGATTCTAGTCTAGAGCGTAAAACTTATAAAAACCCTTTAGACTAGACTCTAGATTCTAGAGGGTTGATTTAGTTTATAAAAATTATAATAAAACTTGGGAAATCGACCCTCTAGACTAAAATAAAACCCTACCTACTCTAGAGGGTAAAAATTGATAGAACGCTTTCGAAAATTGGCTCTCTAGACTGAAGAAACCCACTAGATACAACTCTAGAGGGTACAAATGGATAGAACGTTTGTGAAAATTGACCCTCTAGATTAAAAAACCAATCTAGATTCTAGTCTAGAGCGTAAAACTTATAAAAACCCTTTAGACTAGACTCTAGATTCTAGAGGGTTGACTTAGTTTGTAAAAAATTTAATAAAACTTGGAAAATCGACCCTCTAGACCAAAAAAACCCCTCTAGATACTACTCTAGAGGGTAAAAATGGATAGAACGCTTTCGAAAATGGACCCTCTAGACTGAAGAAACCCACTAGATACAACTCTAGAGGGTACAAATGGATAGAACGTTTGTGAAAATTGACCCTCTACATTAAAAAACCAATCTAGATTCTAATCTAGAGGGTCTAGACTGAAAAACCCTCTAGATTCTAATCTAGAGGGTCTAGACTGAAAAACCCTCTAGATTCTAGTCTAGAGGGTAAAACTTATAAAAACCCTTTAGACTAGACTCTAGATTCTAGAGGGTTACTTAGTTTGTAAAAAATTTAATAAAGCTTGGAAAATGGACCCTCTAGACTAAAAAAACCCCTCTAGATACTACTCTAGAGGGTAAAAATGGATAGAACGCTTTCGAAAATGGACCCTCTAGACTGAAGAAACCCTCTAGATACAACTCTAGAGGGTACAAATGGATAGAACGTACCCTCTAGATACAACTCTAGAGGGTACAAATGGATAGAACGTTTGTGAAAATTGACCATTTGGATTAAAAAACCCCTCTAGATTCCCCTCTAGAGGGTAAAACTTAAATTACCCCCTAGACGAGATTCTAGAGGGTTGATTTAGCTTATAAAAATTATAATAAAACTTGGAAAATCGACCCTCTAGACTAAAAAAACCCCTCTAGATATAACTATAGCGTCCGTATGACCCACATAAGGGAAGAAAGAGTTCCTTGATTGGATGTAAAGTTAAAATTAATCATCGTATTCTGTTGGCTTTTAGCGAGATGGTCTTTGAAGACTGTAAAATAATCCTCAATAAACGAACTGGAGCCAGACTTCTTGTGTTGTCGTTTTTTTTTCCTCCAACCCTTCCATCCGTCGACCTCCTTATCGCCTTTGTTCCTCCTCACCCGCTGCAGAAAGAGGGGCCCCGAATCCCGGGAAAGTAATCGGCCTTCCCTTCTTCCCCGCTTCAAAGCATCCATTGATCTTCCATTTCTAACCAATCACCCAACATTTTAATCGGAGAGAAATTTTATTTCCCATAGAAATAAAGACGACAACGAATTTTTAGCTTTTTTAATTGCTTATTTCTCAAATGAGAGGAAATCAGTATCAAACCTATTTTTAACCTAAAACTTTTAAATCATATTCTTTGGTTTTTCTGCAATATCTTTGCTTTCTAATACAGATTTTTATATGCAGCAAAATTAAACAGGATTTTTTTAAGTGGTAGAACACCTTAGCAGCAAAAAAAAACTCAAAAAAATGATCATTTTTCTCATTCCATCCAAACTGATTCTTTAACTTTTTTTTCTTTCTTCATGGTCAAGTTGGGCGTTTTGTCGCTAGTGGTAGGTCGTAAATATCTAGGAAACGCTATAATGTGCTAAACGATGAACACTCATTGTTCCCGTCATTATCACACGACTACAAATTGAGGCCCGACCCAAGTCAATACGGTGTTAAAACCAATTTATCTCAGTCGGGTTTCATAAATCGTCCAATAAGTCTCCTTCTGGACAACTTTTTTTTTTTTACTGCGCCTCTTGGGTAAATTAAATTAAAAATTCAATTTTATTTGAGAATTTCAAAAATTGAACTCTAATAATTACAATTTTTAAGCTAAGTCTTCTAAAAAATTAATTTTTTTTGCATAACAGTGGTTTTAATCAGAAATTGAACCTTACAATCTACGCCTGGGGGTGGAAAAAATATGATATTTTGTTTCTCAGCGAGAATTTTGGTCCTCTGATTAATAAACAAAAACTCCCGAGCTGAAAACCGTGGCGCTTCCCTTGGTGGGGTTTACAATTTTCACGGTTTTTCGCAAATATCTCGAAAACGGTGCATCGTAGACGAAAAAATTTTAAGTACAAAATTAAAGCTTATTAAATTACCTACAGATTTAATTTAGTAAGTTTTTTTGTAGGACCAAACACATCTGAGCTATGAGACAAAAAAACAGGATTTTATATTTTGACCTCTGAAGGAAAACATCATCTAATCAAAAATTTTATTTTGTGAAAGTTGTAGAGGAAATTACCTTTAAAACACAATTTTCAAATTAACGGTCAATAGGGAGGAGTGGGGATAAATTCATCTAAATATGTCTTGATTCTGTGAACAAAAATGTTACGAAAGATCTTTTGGCACAATTCGGTGCTATAAAAGCGTTGGAGAGCTAATCTAGTAATCCTGTTTGTACAACCCTTCTCTAGAAAGGCGATGGAAAGAGAAAATACATTTTATTGCTATCATAAATAGGAAATCCTCTCTTGCACCCTTTTTCCTTTCACTTGAATTAACATTGAGATATAAGCAAGAGTTCACATTGAGGGGAAGTTGGAGGAGATGTAGGGTGAAAAGAGAGTAGGAGAGGTGATGAACGTATAGGGAAGTTGGGGGAGACGTAGGGTGAAAAGAGAGTGGGAGAGGTGATATGGCGTTTCACCTACATATCATTTTTTTCTCTTTATTTTCCTACTTTTAACAACCCAGAAATAATATTTTGATAAAATAGTAGGTAGTCCATTTAAAAACAAGTAGAGCGATCCAATTTTTTTTTAAGGAAAAGAATATTTTTCAAGATAAGGAAAGGTATAAATGGAGCAAAAAGAGGAAATAACTCGATGCATTCTTAGCCCGACCGGTCTAAAAAGGATAGAAAAAATGAGCGGAGAACCTCATTTTATCTGTCGCACGTGAATTGGGAGTGTAAAATATGATTTCCTAAAAAAAAACAAGAAAAGCGATGAGGGGCCACATCAAACGGTTTAAAATAAATAAAAATTTTTATTAAAAAGACGCGGGAGAGAATATTTTTGCTGATTTTTCTTACAGCTTGGGCTTTAATTTTAAATAAAACTCTCTGATGTTTTTTACTTTTGAAACCACCATATAAAAACGGATGAAACGAGTATTTTTGTAAAATACTTGACAGAAAGGGACCTAACATTTGCATTCTTTTCGGCCAATCTTCGAACGTTGAATGACTT
Source organism: Orius laevigatus (assembly GCA_018703685.1). NCBI lineage: Eukaryota > Metazoa > Arthropoda > Insecta > Hemiptera > Anthocoridae > Orius > Orius laevigatus. Next base: position 16,206 of record JAGWEN010001030.1, read on the forward strand.
GATTGATTAGAGGGATCATTTCGTCGGGCATGTAAAGGAAAGTCGCTTTTCAATGCGTTGAATGAGCTGAGTAAGGCAAATTGGCCGGAGAATAGGACAGAATTGGGAGGACGATCGAGTCTCTTGAGGATTAGAGTTGTTAATGGCCAGATCTCTAATTAACCATAAGCCATTGATAGAAATCGCTTCAAATGCTGCATCGCGTCCACAGTATTTGGAGCAAAGGATCAAAAAAAGATGAGGATTGTGAAAGCCAAGTAGGGTTGCCAAACCGGGCTGGATTCGCATAAAGAGTTACCAACCGAGGTCACGGTGTTGGGGCTAAATTACAAGTATAATCGTAATTTTTTTATTTTTTTATTTTATTTTTTTTATTTTTTTATTATTTTTTATTTTATTTTTTTTATTTTTTACAACTTTTACAATTTTCACATTTTACAATTTTTCCAAAATATTGTATTTTTTAATAATTTTCTATCATAATAATAATAATTTTTCAAGAATTAAAAAAAAATCGTAAAATAAAATAACATTTTTTGCCGTAATTGTAATTTTTTACAACTTTTTTCATAATCGTAAATTTTTACGATTTTTGTTGAATTTTTTAATTTTTTTAAACGATTTTACGAACAATTAAATTCTTTTAAATGGTTTTTGAAATAAAAATTACAATTATGAAAAAAAAAATTTGTTAAAAAATTACGATTACGGGAAAAATTGTTAAAATACGATTACCTAGGGAAAAAAATTGTAAAAAAATACAATTACTTTTATGGCCTTGCAAACAAGGCATTAGCGACAAAATCAATTTGGAAAAAAATTGTAAAAAAAAATACAATTTTCTCAGAAAATTGTATAGAATTTTTGAGAAAATTTAAAAAAAAATTGAATTTTTGACAAAATTGTAGATTTTTTGAGAAAATTGTAAAAGATTGCACTTTTTTACGAATTTTCTTACGTAATTCTATTTTTTTTTTTAAATTCAAAATTGAGAAAGTTAATAATACGATTACACGCAACTCTGGAATAGCGTCAATTCTGAACCTGGTTGGCAAGCCTGCGTGGCTCTTTACGCTGACAACGGTTGGCAACCCTGGCTCCTTTATTTCCCTTCAGTTTAATCTGATTACCGAATTTCCCGAGTGTACAAAGAGGAGTCCGGCTTTTGTTAATGTAAGGCTGGTATAACTCATGCGTGGGGCTGGACTCGTCCAACTTAATTATTTACAAGTTGATTCTGTTTATGGTTGTCCGGGAGGAGCTCCTTTAATTCGAGACTAAACGTGACCGTCTAAATTAGTCACAAACTCAAAATTTCTCAAGCTCTAAAATGCCAACAAAAAATGAAAATGTTTAAAAAAACATTTTTATTGCTCGAACGGGGTCGCTATGGGGCAAGGAAAAAGCCGAGCTAAAAAGAAGGGGACGTCGAGATTAATATTAATTTTTCATTAGACGCCTCGAGAAAAGAAAGGTCGGAGTACTCCACTCGTCGCAAGTCGAATAATGGAAAACTTAGAGAACAAGGGAAAGAAGATGACTCGAGGTGAAACTTGGAGAAGAAAAAAAAAAAATTCGCTACCAGGGAGAATTCATTTGTTTTTCTTCCCCTCTGATAGACTCATTAGCATTTCCCGTCTTCTAACAGGTATTAAGATCATAATTTGATAATTCATGAATTAAAAATGTGGAATTTTATGAAATTCCACTCTCTCATTGACATCCTTTATATTTACACGATGTGCCTGCTGGAGCGGAACAGACGATTATCTGCTACATTTTTGACCTGGCGAAAAAAAGTATTTAAATAAACCCCCCTTAATTTTGAACAAGGAATCGATTGGCATCAATAATTTTTGGATCCGACATACAGGGTGCTCTGGAACGACCCTAACTTCGTTATTTTACATACAAACCCTATGTTTTGACAAAGGAAATCGATTTAAGACTTAATTTCCATTAAATTTTACTCAAAACACTTTTTTATAGGACCAAATGTTCTCGAGCTAAGGGCCACTTAAAATGGACCAGAAATGCTAAACTCCAAACGTTGAGTCCAATCAAAAAAGTGATTAAAAGTAACTGGAAATCAAGCCTAAAATCGATTTCCATCGTCAAAACATAGGGTTTGCATTTAAAATAACGAAGTTAGGGTAGTTCCTGAGCACCCTGTATGTCAAATCCAAAAGTTATTGATGCCAATCGATTCCTCGCTTAAAATTAAAGGGGGTTTACTTCGATACTTCGCCAGGTCAAAAATGTGGCATCTATCAGCGACATCTATTTTTTTGTTCGTATGAATTTGCAGATTAAACTTCGACTAAGTGATTACTGCAATAAGCCTAAAAATGATTTTATAAATTCTTACCTTAAGGCGATTATTTTGAAAAGTGGTCCTGAAAGGCCTTTGATAATAGCCGAGGCGTTCAAATGGCATCTCCCATGGAGGACAACGCCATTCACCTAAAAAAAAAAAGTTTCAATTTTAAAATTTTATGCTTTTTTAGGTGGCATTTTGTGAATATTTTGTTGTTTTTATAGCGACATATAAACAAGGCTCGATTTTAATGGCGGTTCTTTGTTTTTGTAAATATTCAAAAAGGTTGATGAAGTTCAAAAAAACAGGTTTTAAAAGGTCACAGTGTCATGGGGGAGAAAAAAAAAAAAAAAATCAAGTTCCCCCTTCTCAGGTTTCCTTTCAGTCCCAGGAGCATTGAAATTTACAAGGTAATTAGCCTCGTTGTAAAACGGGCCTCGGGACGTCTTTTTAAGGAAATTAAACAAAGCGTGATTTATTTAGAAGAGAATGGAGGATCTGGTTAAAACGAGAGTTTCGGGTTACCGCATTCGATTTATAGAAAAGGAGAATCGTCGGAAAATCTGATCAAGTAACGGCAAACAGTTAAGAAAACGAAGTTAAAAAGAAATATATAGAAAATGGACGGAAAAAATGATGTTTTAATCAATCTTTTTTATCTTCATGATTAAACTGTACTCCGAGCAGCCCTTTTTTCCCTGTCAGGTTGAAAATGGGCTTGAAAATCACATTCCGAATCATTTGTTACTTTGTAATTGTTTATTGGGCCAATTTACAAATTGACCCACCCACGGTTCATTAATTTGACGCCGTTCTGTGTTTACAAATAAACTGGGTTCGTTATTCAGAGGTAGAACGATCGAAAAAGCCAGAGCAAAATTTTCAAAAAGAGAGAATTATATGGTTTTTAAACGAAACAGGGACCAAAATTGCGTGAGATGTTTCATGGAAAGGAAGAGACAAGATGGCCACTATGACAGTTTGACCTTATGCCCAAAAAAGGTGGCCTCCACATCCATCTATAGGTGGCCTCAACATTCATCCATAGGTGGCCCCCCTATTTATCTATAGGTGGCCCCCCTATTTATCTATAGGTGGCCCCCCTATTTATCTATAGGTGGCCCCCCTATTTATCTATAGGTGGCCCCCCTATTTATCTATAGGTGGCCCCCCTATTTATCTATAGGTGGCCCCCCTATTTATCTATAGGTGGCCTCCACATCCATCTATAGGTGGCCTCCACATCCATCTATAGGTGGCCTCCATATCCATCTATAGGTGGCCTCAACATTCATCCATAGGTGGCCCCCTATTTATCTATAGGTGGCCTCCACATTCATCTATAGGTGGCCTCTATATCCATCATTAGGTAAGGGCTACATCCATCCATAGGTGGCCTCAACATTCATCCATAGGTGGCCCCCTATTTATCTATAGGTGGCCTCCACATTCATCTATAGGTGGCCTCTATATCCATCATTAGGTAAGGCCTACATCCATCCATAGGTGGCCTCAACATTCATCCATAGGTGGCCCCCCTATTTATCTATAGGTGGCCTCCACATCCATCTATAGATGGCCTCCACATCCATCTATAGGTGGCCTCCATATCCATCTATAGGTGGCCTCAACATTCATCCATAGGTGGCCCCCTATTTATCTATAGGTGGCCTCCACATTCATCTATAGGTGGCCTCTATATCCATTATTAGGTAAGGCCTACATCCATCTATAGGTGGCCCCCCTATTTATCTATAGGTGGCCTCCACATCCATCTATAGGTGGCCTCCATATCCATCCATAGGTGGCCCCAACATCCATCTGTAGGTGGGCCTCCCTATTCATCTATAGGTGGCCTCCACATCCATCTATAGGTGGCCCCCCTATTTATCTATAGGTGGCCTCCACATCCATCTATAGGTGGCCTCCACATTTATCTATAGGTGGCCTCTATATCCATCATTAGGTAAGGCCTACATCCATCTATAGGTGGCCTCAACATTCATCCATAGGTGGCCTCTTTATCCATTATTAGGTAAGGCCTACATCCATCCATAGTGGCCTCCACATCCATCCATAGGTGTCTCAACGTCCATCTATAAGTGGCCTCAACGTCCATCTATAAGTGGCCCCAACATCCATCTATAGGTGGCCTCCCTATTCATCAATAGGTGGCCTCTATAGCCATGATTAGTCAAGGCCTACATCCATCCATAGGTGGCCTCAAAGTCCATCTATAGGTGGCCTCTTTATCCATTATTAGGTAAGGCCTACATCCATCCATAGGTGGCCTCAACATTCATCCATAGGTGGCCCCCCTATTTATCTATAGGTGGCCTCCACATTCATCTACAGGTGGCCTCTATATCCATTATTAGGTAAGGCCTACATCCATCTATAGGTGGCCTCAACATTCATCCATAGGTGGCCCCCCTATTTATCTATAGGTGGCCCCCCTATTTATCTATAGGTGGCCCCCCTATTTATCTATAGGTGGCCCCCCTATTTATCTATAGGTGGCCCCCCTATTTATCTATAGGTGGCCCCCCTATTTATCTATAGGTGGCCCCCCTATTTATCTATAGGTGGCCTCCACATCCATCTATAGGTGGCCTCCACATCCATCTATAGGTGGCCTCCATATCCATCTATAGGTGGCCTCAACATTCATCCATAGGTGGCCCCCTATTTATCTATAGGTGGCCTCCACATTCATCTATAGGTGGCCTCTATATCCATCATTAGGTAAGGGCTACATCCATCCATAGGTGGCCTCAACATTCATCCATAGGTGGCCCCCTATTTATCTATAGGTGGCCTCCACATTCATCTATAGGTGGCCTCTATATCCATCATTAGGTAAGGCCTACATCCATCCATAGGTGGCCTCAACATTCATCCATAGGTGGCCCCCCTATTTATCTATAGGTGGCCTCCACATCCATCTATAGATGGCCTCCACATCCATCTATAGGTGGCCTCCATATCCATCTATAGGTGGCCTCAACATTCATCCATAGGTGGCCCCCTATTTATCTATAGGTGGCCTCCACATTCATCTATAGGTGGCCTCTATATCCATTATTAGGTAAGGCCTACATCCATCTATAGGTGGCCCCCCTATTTATCTATAGGTGGCCTCCACATCCATCTATAGGTGGCCTCCATATCCATCCATAGGTGGCCCCAACATCCATCTGTAGGTGGCCTCCCTATTCATCTATAGGTGGCCTCCACATCCATCTATAGGTGGCCCCCCTATTTATCTATAGGTGGCCTCCACATCCATCTATAGGTGGCCTCCACATTTATCTATAGGTGGCCTCTATATCCATCATTAGGTAAGGCCTACATCCATCTATAGGTGGCCTCAACATTCATCCATAGGTGGCCTCTTTATCCATTATTAGGTAAGGCCTACATCCATCCATAGTGGCCTCCACATCCATCCATAGGTGGTCTCAACGTCCATCTATAAGTGGCCTCAACGTCCATCTATAAGTGGCCCCAACATCCATCTATAGGTGGCCTCCCTATTCATCAATAGGTGGCCTCTATAGCCATGATTAGTCAAGGCCTACATCCATCCATAGGTGGCCTCAAAGTCCATCTATAGGTGGCCTCTTTATCCATTATTAGGTAAGGCCTACATCCATCCATAGGTGGCCTCAACATTCATCCATAGGTGGCCCCCCTATTTATCTATAGGTGGCCTCCACATTCATCTACAGGTGGCCTCTATATCCATTATTAGGTAAGGCCTACATCCATCTATAGGTGGCCTCAACATTCATCCATAGGTGGCCTCTTTATCCATTATTAGGTAAGGCCTACATCCATCCATAGGTGGCCTCAACATTCATCCATAGGTGGCCCCCTTTTTATCTATAGGTGGCCTCCACATCCATCTATAGATGGCCTCCACATCCATCTATAGGTGGCCTCCATATCCATCTATAGGTGGCCTGAACATTCATCCATAGGTGGCCCCCCTATTTATCTATAGGTGGCCTCCACATCCATCTATAGGTGGCCCCCCTATTTATCTATAGGTGGCCTCCACATCCATCTATAGGTGGCCTCCACATCCATCTATAGGTGGCCTCCATATCCATCCATAGGTGGCCCCAACATCCATCTGTAGGTGGCCTCCCTATTCATCTATAGGTGGCCTCCACATCCATCTATAGGTGGCCCCCCTATTTATCTATAGGTGGCCTCCACATCCATCTATAGGTGGCCTCCACATCCATCTATAGGTGGCCTCCACATCCATCTATAGGTGGCCTCCACATCCATCTATAGGTGGCCTCTATATCCATCATTAGGTAAGGCCTACATCCATCTATAGGTGGCCTCAACATTCATCCATAGGTGGCCTCTTTATCCATTATTAGGTAAGGCCTACATCCATCCATAGTGGCCTCCACATCCATCCATAGGTGGTCTCAACGTCCATCTATAAGTGGCCTCAACGTCCATCTATAGGTGGCCCCAACATCCATCTATAGGTGGCCTCCCTATTCATCAATAGGTGGCCTCTATAGCCATGATTAGTCAAGGCCTACATCCATCCATAGGTGGCTTCAAAGTCCATCTATAGGTGGCCTCCCTATTCATCTATAGGTGGCCTCCACATTCATCTATAGGTGGCCTCCACATTCATCAATAGGTGGCCTCTATATCCATTATTAGGTAAGGCCTACATCCATCCATAGGTGGCCTCAAGTCCATCTATAGGTGGCCTCAAAGTCCATCTATAGGTGGCCTACTTATTCATCTGTAGGTGGCCTCCACATTCATCTATAGGTGGCCTCTATATCCATTATTAGGTAAGGCCTACATCCATCTATAGGTGGCCTCAACATTCATCCATAGGTTTCCTATCCATCTTAAAGGTAAGGCCTCTATCCATCTGTAGGGGACCTCCATATACATCTATAGGTGACCTCCACATCCATCCTTAGGTGACCTCCACGTCCATCTATAGGTGACCCCAACATCCATCTATCGATGGCCTCCACATTCATCTATACGTGACCCCTACATCTATCTACAAGTGGAATCCACATCCTTAAGCCTTACTATCCGACCCAACTAAAATGAAATTAAAAAAGAAAGTCCATAAATGTGAATTAAATAATAATTAGCATGGGAATTAATGAATTAATAATGTTTTTAATATGAAAGAAAAAGGGAAAGAAAATTTAATTTAGGTTGGAATAATTTCGAGGGTTTGGAACGGGCGAACAATAGGGAGTGTCGAGAAAGTAAATTGAACTCGGGATATCTCCGTTGTACAGAAATTGCGAGTTCATATTTGACACGAGTCCGCTATGTTTGGGTGGAAGGGGCGTTGCTATCAGGAAAACCATGAATGGAATCCCCGAAGCGCCCCTCCGTCTATTGGTTTTTGTAAATGAAATCGTCACCGAGCAGGGAAGTAATAAATAAAGCCGGCCAAACCCTCCCACCGACCGGTAATCAACATCCTCTTATTCTCGCATCTCCGACGTCCACACCGAAATGCCATTTTTTCAATTTAAAAGGAAAAAGTAATAACAACAATAATAAGAACTGTACTTAAAGAAGAAAACACATCTGGACTTTGAGGAATGATTTAAGTCCCACAAAGTATAAAATATATCCGTGAAGTAAATTACGTCTCCTACAAATGGCCACTAGGGCAAAGACTATAAGTACAACTCGAAGCTAAAAACTCGAGGACATAAAACGATACCTATACGACAAGCACAGGAAAATAATATTTTTTTTGTCAACTTTATTTCGCTCGAAACCATGAAAATTATAAACAGATTGCCATTTTCCGAAATCATTTAACCAATAAAAGGTTCGTGGTGGGAAGGGGATGGGGAGAGATAATGGGAGAGGAGCAGTCTGGTGTTGGTGGAGAAGTCTGCAGAGCCCCAAGTTTTTAAGTTTCAGTCAAGGAGGTTCATCATCAATAACAACCTGAGCAGACCAGACATATGAGCCAATACTATTTAATATAATTATCAATAAAAACTAAAGGTAACCCAAAAAACGAGAACTTTCTCAAAATTTGGTGGGTATCGGTGGTTTTCTACCGAAATCTCCATCGCCACAGCGACAGCCATAGCGACCTAAGTGACAGCCATAGCGAACAAAGCGACAGCCATAGCGACCAAAGCGACAGCCATAGCGAGCACAGCGACAGCCATAGCGAGCACAGCGACAGCCATAGCGAGTACAGCGACAGCCATAGCGACCGAAGCGACTGCCATAGCGAGCACAGCGACAGCCATAGCGAGCACAGCGACAGCCACAGCGAGCACAGCGACAGCCACAGCGAGCACAGCGACAGCCATAGCGACAACCATAGCGAGCACAGCGACAGCCACAGCGAGCACAGCGACAGCCACAGCGACAGCCATAGTGACAACCATAGCGAGCACAGCGACAGCCATAGCGAACACAGCGACAGCAATAGCGAGTACAGCGACAGCCACAGCGAGCACAACGACAGCCATAGCGAGCACAGCGACAGCCATAGCGACCAAAGCGACAGCCATAGCGACCAAAGCGACAGCCATAGCGACCAAATCGACAGACATAACGACCAAAGCGACAGCCATAGCGACCAAAGCGACAGCCACAGCGACCAAATCGACAGACATAGCGACCAAAGCGACAGCCATAGCGACCAAAGCGACAGCCATAGCGACCAAATCGACAGACATAACGACCAAAGCGACAGCCATAGCGACCAAAGCGACAGCCACAGCGACCAAATCGACAGACATAGCGACCAAAGCGACAGCCATAGCGACCAAAGCGACAGCCATAGCGAGCACAGCGACAGCCATAGCGAGCACAGCGACAGCCATAGCGAGTACAGCGACAGCCATAGCGACCAAAGCGACTGCCATAGCGAGCACAGCGACAGCCATAGCGAGCACAGCGACAGCCACAGCGAGCACAGCGACAGCCACAGCGAGCACAGCGACAACCATAGCGAGCACAGCGACAGCCACAGCGACAGCCACAGCGACAGCCACAGCGACAGCCATAGTGACAACCATAGCGAGCACAGCGACAGCCATAGCGAACACAGCGACAGCCATAGCGAGTACAGCGACAGCCACAGCGAGCACAACGACAGCCATAGCGAGCACAGCGACAGCCATAGCGACCAAAGCGACAGCCATAGCGACCAAAGCGACAGCCATAGCGACCAAATCGACAGACATAACGACCAAAGCGACAGCCATAGCGACCAAAGCGACAGCCACAGCGACCAAATCGACAGACATAGCGACCAAAGCGACAGCCATAGCGACCAAAGCGACAGCCATAGCGACCAAATCGACAGACATAACGACCAAAGCGACAGCCATAGCGACCAAAGCGACAGCCACAGCGACCAAATCGAAAGACATAGCGACCAAAGCGACAGCCATAGCGACCAAAGCGACAGCCATAGCGAGCACAGCGACAGCCATAGCGAGCACAGCGACAGCCATAGCGAGTACAGCGACAGCCATAGCGACCAAAGCGACTGCCATAGCGAGCACAGCGACAGCCACAGCGAGCACAGCGACAGCCACAGCGAGCACAGCGACAGCCATAGCGAGCACAGCGACAGCCATAGCGAGCACAGCGACAGCCATAGCGACCAAAGCGACAGCCATAGTGACAACCATAGCGACCACAGCGACAGCCATAGCGAGCACGGCGACAGCCATAGCGACCAAAGCGACAGCCATAGTGACAACCATAGCGAGCACAGCGACAGCCATAGCGACCAAAGCGACAGCCATAGTGACAACCATAGCGAGCACAGCGACAGCCATAGCGAACACAGCGACAGCCATAGCGAGTACAGCGACAGCCACAGCGAGCACAACGACAGCCATAGCGAACACAGCGACAGCCATAGTGACCAAAGCGACAGCCATAGCGACCAAAGCGACAGCCATAGCGACCAAATCGACAGACATAGCGACCAAAGCGACAGCCATAGCGACCAAAGCGACAGCCACAGCGACAACCAAAGCGAGCACAGCGACAGCCATAGCGAACACAGCGACAGCCATAGCGAGCACAGCGACAGCCATTGCGACTGCCATAGTCGTAGCCATCACCACAGCAATAACCATAGCCATAACAATAACTATATCCAAAACCATAGCCATAACCTTCTAAGGCCCTATATGGTGAAAATTTGTTGAAGATCGATGGTTTTCTACCGATATCTTCATATTTGGTGGGCTGTCGCGTTCCTATCCCTTAACTCCTAACGCCCTACCCTGTATATGATGAGATGAAGATTGGTGGTTTTCCACCCGAATGGAGAAAGTTAATAAAATATTAAAATTTAACTAAAATAACGTTTTTCTATGCATAGACCGTGGACAAAAACGAGCTCATATCGGGAGGCGGATGTTTTTTCAGCTACTATCAACATAAAATGGCATCCGTGTGAAAGCCCCTTTGAATAAAAAGGTTCAAAATAGATTTTCAATAAATTTTTAAATCGACGAGAAAACTTATAAAAACTGATAAAAGGGATAAATTGGTTTCCTAAGTATCGTTAATTTCTCTCTTAATCGGTCCAAAAAAGGCGATTGAAATGAACGAGGGTGGGCTAAGAGGATCGGAAAGGGGGGGGGACATTTTTCGCGCTTCCGGGGCTCTGATTTAATGTCGAAATAGAATTTCGTGATGGTGGCGGGAGGGAGTTAACGGGCCAAGTGGGCCAAGAGTGAAGGGTCTTTCCCGAGGAGAGGGAATAACTTATAATGGGTTTGTCAACTCGTATTTTTCCCTCTTTTTATGTTGCCTCAATCCCCTCCCCTCCCTCCCCAACCATCACCGACCCCCACATAGGGCAATCCCAAGTCTTTATGTTGCCCGTTAACAGGGAAACGTTAAAAAAAGCAATAAAAAACCCTCAAAACGTCTTTGTTTATGGGAACTCTTTATCCTTTATACAGCATACCTATCCATCTAACATGCGATTTTTAAAGATATTGAAAATTAAAACTACCGAACGTTTGGTCCTGTCAAAAAAATGTTTTAAGTAAAATCTACTGAAAATCAAACGTAGAATCGATTTCCTTTGCAAAAACATAGGGTTCGCAGTTGAAATAACGAAGTTATGGTCATTCTGGAGCACCCTGTACATCGGATCCAAAAGTTAATGATGAAAATCGATTCCTCGCTCAAAATTAGGAGGGGTTTACTTCGATACATTTTTTCGTGAGGTCAAAAGTCTGGGAGCTGGTCCACTCTAGCTGGCAAAAGCCTGGGCCCTGAAAACAGTTTTTCAATGATAGCTCATAGAAAAATGATCCGATCTGGACCGGACTTTTTTTAAAATGAAGCTTATTCATTTATCTGCGCATTGAACTAAACTTATTGTAACATTATTTAATCTTTATATTTAAAAAAAAAATTGTTTAAACTTTTTTTTTTACTTTTTTAGTTTAAGGCGCTCCAAATACTGAAAAAGATAGGTGTGCAAATTTTGAATTAGATCGGCTGATTCAATCTTTAGTAATCATTGAAATACATTTTCAATAAGTTTAGAATCACGCAGGTTTTTAAACGAATCAGAGACCAGTTGAATGAGTGGGGATTGGCGGGAGGAGGTCGTGTTATGCGGGTTTCCACGCCCAGAGAGACAGGCGCTACACGGCCCCTTTTAAACAAAACTAATGTGCGTAGGAAACCGCATTGGCTAATATGAAAGGGGTCGGCAGCCCTCCGGGATGTCAATGTTGGCGAAAATACTGGAAGGAAATATTATTACCAGACTGGCAGCCCTACCCTCTCGTCCATTCTGTTTTGTTGTCATATTACACAAAGCGAGATCAAAGCGAAATTTTGTCTCTGTGATAAAAAAAGGATGCTAAGATCTTTTATTATGTATGCTTTCGTTTAAACTATAGACTCATGTCGTGTCCTCAATCTTAGATAAATATTTTTTTAAGGTTATGAGAAAAAAAAAAAATCAAACAATGATTCGGTATGAATAAAAAAAACAATAATTTTTGAGATTAAAGGGATCATGTCTGTCAGAAAAACAAGAGACGGTTTCTGACAAAATAAAAACCGACACGTCCAAACAGATTTCAATCGCTCTCGAGGGGTTTTTATCGACTCCCTCCTTTTTCCGACTTGTCAGAGATTTACGATGTTCATTTCGAAGGATTAATAATTGTTTAAGCAGATTTATACGAAGTGCTTACATGTCGATAAAGGGAGGGGTTGGGGAAGGTAGGGGAAGGGAGGGGGAGGCAATGATTTCGACTTGATAATATCAAAGGTAGGTATTTTAGTTTGGGCTTGCCCGGCTTCCACGGGCTCAATTTAGTCTTCCGATAATAATCTCATTTGGATGCTCTTGAAGGATACTCCTAAAGGCAGCCTTAGTTGAGACAATAATCTACTCCCTGAATAATCCAAGGAGTTTAAACAACGATAACGAAATAATTAAAGCATTCGAAGAATATTGAAATAAAACAGTCTTAACTCTCCGAGCTCCAAAGCTCAACTCATTTATTTCATAAACATCAGCTGATTTTACAACACTACACCCATCCGGGGGGGGGGATTCATGGACTAGGATACTGGTTCGATGTAGTTGATCGGCACCATGCCCTTATCACCAGTCCTTTGGACGAGTCCGATCATCCAGCCTGGGGAAGTCGTCTCGTTGCAGTCAACGATTATGTCGCCGGCCACGAAGGAAACCTTTCGTGGATCCTGAGGAAAGTTGTAGTCGTCTATAGCTCGAAATAACCATCTAGTCGAGAGACGTTGCGCCGAACTATGCTCCGGATATTTCACCTCATATTCTCTCCTCTCTACCTCCTTTTCTCTCAGCAGAATCTCCTCTTCCTTCCCCCTAATCTCTTTTTCTCTCTCTACAATGTCATCCACTTTCTTCGCTATGTCATCTACTCTCATGACAATCTCCTGTTCTCTCTGCTCGATCCATTTTTCTCTCTTCAGAATCTCATCTAATCTCTTCACGATCTCAATTTCTTTCCGCACAATCTCATCTTCCCTCTTCATAATCCCATCGTCCTTCTTCACGTCATCTTCCCTCTTCAGAATCCCATCGTCTTTCTTCACGGTCTTATTTTCTTCTTTTCTGGCGATGTTCTCTTCTTTCTTCAGGCATTCTTCGATCTTGAGTTTTTTGACGTTACATTTTTCTTCTTCCTTTACCTTCTCTTCTCTTTTTGTTCCGTCTCTCCAACAACGAAAAATTCCCTTTTCTTTCTCCATCGAACATCGTCTTTCTGAATCCTGTTCCAGCTTGCCACGTTTAGGCTCGTCCTTTCTGAGCCCACCTTGGATCGCTCGCCAAGGTTTCGCTCTTTTCAGCGGAAACTCCTCACTCCTTTTCCTCTCCTTCGATGGCTCCATTCGAACAGCGGCCCCTTGACGCCCATCATTCCGGCCTATAACCGTCACGACAATTTTCAAATTGTCTCGAATCGTCGGATTATACCTCGATACGACCTCTCCGATGGCCCTTTCCAAACCAGAGAAACCCTTGTCTCGCCCACAAGTCGACGAAATATGGCCAAAATCATTGCACGCGAAGCATTTGGGTCCTCTTTTTAAACTGGGGCAACCTCTTGACCAGTGTCCTCTCAGCCCACAATTAAAACATCGACCCCTTCGTGCATCCAATCGATTTTGAACTTTCCTATCCGCCATTTTCCAAAAAGTCGAAATTTTCCCGTTCGTCTTATTCGTCTCATTCATCGTCTCACTTACCGACTCCGTCTTCACGTGGTAATCCGTCATCAACCACTTCTGACACCAATGAAATAAAACAGTCTTAACTCTCCGAGCTCCAAAGCTCAACTCATTTATTTCATAAACATCAGCTGATTTTACAACAATATGTTGAAACTTTGGAAATCATCACAGAAGGTTAGCCGTGAACCGGTTGATGGCGGTTGGGAAGGGAGGGTGGAGAGACAAGATGGGAGGGTCGAGAAAAGAGATGGGAAGGTGGAGAGATAAGATAGGAGGGTCGAGAAAAGCGATGGGAGGGGTGGAGAGACCAGATGGGAGGGTCAAGAAAAGCGATGGGAGGGTGGAGAGACAAGATAGGAGGGTGGAGAGACAAGCATGGGATGGGTGGGCGAGACAAGATGGAGGGTCAAGAAAAGGCGATAGGAGGGTGACGAAATGAGATGGGTAGGGTCGAGACAAAGCGATGGGAGGTGGAGATACAGTTGGAGGGTCAAGAAAATGCGATGGGAGGGTGGAGAGAGACAAGATGGGAGGGTGAGAGAAGATGTAGGTAGAGACACAGATAGGAGGGTGAGAGACAAGATGGGGAGGGTGAGAGACAAGAAAGTCGAAAGCGATAGAGGGAGAGAAATGAGATGGGAGGGTCGAGAAAAGCGATGGGAGGGTGGAGATACAAGATGGGAGGGTCAAGAAAAGCGATGGGAGGGTGGAGAGACAAGATGGGAGGGTGGAGAGACAAGATGGGAGGGTGGAGAGACAAGATAGGAGGGTGGAGAGACAAGATGGGAGGGTGGAGAGACAAGATGGGAGGGTCAAGAAAAGCGATAGGAGGGAGAAGAAATGAGATGGGAGGGTCGAGAAAAGCGATGGGAGGGTGGAGATACAAGATGGGAGGGTCAAGAAAAGCGATGGGAGGGTGGAGAGACAAGATGGGAGGGTGGAGAGACAAGATGGGAGGGTGGAGAGACAAGATAGGAGGATGGAGAGACAAGATGGGAGGGTGGAGAGACAAGATGGGAGGGTCAAGAAAAGCGATAGGAGGGAGAAGAAATGGATGGGAGGTCGAGAAAAAGCGATGAGGGAGTGGTGGACGATACAAGATGGGAGGGTCAAGAAAGCGATGGGAGGGTGGAAGAGACAAGATGGGAGGGTGGAGTAGACAAGATGGGAGGGTCAAGGAAAAGCGATAGGAGGGAGAAGAAATGAGATGGGAGGGTCGAGAAAAGCGATGGGAGGGTGGAGATACAAGATGGGAGGGTCAAGAAAAGCGATGGGAGGGTGGAGAGACAAGATGGGAGGGTGGAGAGACAAGATGGGAGGGTCAAGAAAAGCTATGGGAGGGAGAAGAAATGAGATGGGAGGGTCGAGAAAAGCGATGGGAGGGTGGAGATACAAGATAGGAGGATCAAGAAAAGCGATGGGAGTGTGGAGATACAAGATAGGAGGGTCAAGAAAAGCGATGGGAGGGTGGATAGACAAGATAGGATGGTCGAGAAAAGCGATGGGAGGGTGGAGAGACAAGATGGGAGGGTCTAGAAAAGCGATGGGAGGGTGGAGAGACAAGATAGGAGGGTCGAGAAAAGCGATGGGAGGGTGGAGAGACAAGATGGGAGGGTCAAGAAAAGCGATGGGAGGGTGGTGAGACAAGATGGGAGTGTGGAGAGACAAGATGGGAGGGTGGAGAGACAAGATGGGAGGGTCAATAAAAGCGATGGGAGGGAGAAGAAATGAGATGGGAGGGTCGAGAAAAGCGATGGGAGGGTGGAGATACAAGATAGGAGGGTCAATAAAAGCGATGGGAGGGTGGAGAGACAAGATAGGAGGGTCGATAAAAGCGATGGGAGGGTGGAGAGACAAGATGGGAGGGTTAAGAAAAGCGATGGGAGGGTGGAGAGACAAGATGGGAGGGTCAAGAAAAGCGATGGGAGAGTGGAGAGACAAGATGGGAGTGTGGAGAGACAAGATGGGAGGGTGGAGAGACAAGATGGGAGGGTCAAGAAAAGCGATGGGAGGGAGAAGAAATGAGATGGGAGGGTCGAGAAAAGCGATGGGAGGGTGGAGAGACAAGATGGGAGTGTGGAGAGACAATATGGGAGGGTGGAGAGACATGGGAGGGTGCAAAAAAGAGATGGGAGGGTGAGGAGATGTGGGTGGGGAAAGGTGATGTTGGGTGGGTAGTAGTTAGAGGGTAAAGAGTGGTCAAAAATGATTGGGAGGGGGTATTTGTTGTTTGTGTGGAGATAAGAAAACCCCCATATTTTTGAGAAAGTTCGCATTAAAAAGCTCCTCACCACATATTCTTTCCAGTATAAGTTTCCGAATTAAGTATATTTTTATGTTGCCCATTTCGTAGGATTCTTTTTTATCTACTTTTCGTATTATAGGTAGAGGAAGAAGATTAAATATTTTTTCCTTCTCCGGTAAGCCCTTTAAAATGTGTTCTAAATTTCTAAGCTAAATCCCTTCTAGCAACGTATTTGAGAGTTAGGTTACCTCCTTGGAAGAGAAGAAAAAGATCGGGAAGATAAAAAGGGATCAGCTTTGACTCAATGGCAACCAGAAAAGGTGGCAAAGTGAGTCTCCGTGTCAATTTTCTGTCAATGTTATCTCTGTCCGGCCAACCGGTCTGACGGTTTTGTGAGCAAGGTGTAAGATAATGCTCCATCCACGTTATCTGATCTTTCGAACCATTTCCACGCGACTTCAACCCCCTTCCTATTTCAAATTCTCAACCCCACACTTCACCGAGCCTCCAACTAACGTATTCATAAGAGGATTATTCCAGGGAAGGGGAAACTTGGCTTGTCCAGTTTAATAATGCATATAAGCTTCACCTGACGAAAGTAGGAGCTTACCTCTATTAAAATTTATATTTGATTAAACAGTTTATTCACCCCCACTCCTTATCGCCGATCCTACGACATCACTTCCATCTAATTTAAACTTGAAAATTACGATTATGATCTCCATCTTTAATGTCCATTTTCTTTCCTTTCCATTTTTTTGTTGTTTCTAAGACGCTTTTAGACAGAAATTAAATTCTAGTGAATACAGAGCTATTAAATTGGACATTAAAAAAGTTTTTACGTCTTTTTGTCAACCAATTAATGTGAAAAGAACAGAATTTTTAACGATAAGCAGTTTCAGTTTATAAAGGTAGTAAACTCCGCAAATAGTATACCTGCTTTTCTTTTAAAAAATTGCGGATTTTACATATTGAACGATTTCAAAAAATAAGGATAGCTAAACTTTTCTTTGGTCATTTTTAAATAAATCTCCCTTTTGACGTAGAATCGAATAAGGAGGGAGAAGGTGAGGTGGGAAACGGACGTTCGTGGAAGTTGGAGGAGTTGAAAAGCCTTTAAGGTCGAGGAATTAACCGGTGGCTAATGGTTGATGTGCTTTCGGAACTTGACAAGTTTGGAAATTACCGCCGCTCTTCCACTTCCTCCTTTACCCGATCAAACTCAACCCCGGGACTCGCTTAAATGAGGAAAATTATGTTTATATTCACTAAGTACATTAAACAAATTGGTTTTCGTTAATCGAGACGAAAAGTACTATCTGGGAGGGCCCTGGTAGGGTAGAGAGTGTGAGAGACAGGAGGGTAGGGAGAGAGAAGACCAGGTGTAGGGAGAGGGTGAGAGATCAGCGAGCGTAGGGGAGTGAGAGAGACAGGTGTGTAGGGGAGAGACCAGGTGGGTAGGGGAGAGGGGGGGAGAGAGATCAGGAGAGTAGGAGTGAGAGCCAGGTGTGTGAGGGGAGAGACCAGGGTTCGTAGGGGACGGGGTGGGGAGAGAGATCAGGAGAGTAGGGGAGTGGGGAGAGACTCAGGTGTGTAGGGAGCGTTAGAGACCAGGTGGGTAGGGAGAGGCTCGGGAGAGTCCAGGAGAGTAGGGAGCGAGGGAGAGACCAGGAGGGTGGGTGCGGATAGACCAGGAGAGTGGGTGACGAGAGAGACAGGACAGTGGGTGGGGAGCAGGAGGGTGGGTGGGGGACGGACATCAGGAGGATTGGGTGCGAGTGGGGCAGCGACACGAGACTGTAGGAGACAGGGGAGTGGGGGGAGAGACACGAGGGTAGGGGCAGTGGGGGAGAAACGTTTGTGGGGAGAGGATGTGTGGCGTGAAAGACGTCAGGTGCGTAGGGAGATTGGGTAGAGACAGGAAGTGAGGGGAGTGGGGGAGAGACCAGGTGGGTAGGGAGTGCGGGGAATGATACTCAGGAAGGTAGGGGAGTGAGAGCAGTTGGCGGAGTGGTTCGGAGTGGGGGAGGGAGACCGCAGGTGGGTCAGGGGCAGTGGGGAGCTATCCAGGAAAGTGTAGGGGAGTGGCGAGAGACAGGTGGGTATGGGAAAGTGGGGGGAGAGACCAGTGGATAGGGAGTGGGGGGAGGGACCAGGTGGGTCTAGGGGAGTGAGACCAGGAAGGTTCGGGAGTGCGGGAGTAGACCAGGGGGGTAGGGGACGCAGGGGAGAGACCAGTGAGGTAGGGGAGAGGGGGAGAGACCGTGGTAGGGAGAGGGGAGAGACCTAGGTGGGTAGGGGTGGGGGAGATACCAGAGAGTAGGGGAGTGGGTAGGGAGAGACCAGGTGGGTAGGGGAGTGGGGGAAGAGACCAGGTGGGTAGGTGAGTGGGGGAAGAGACCAGGTGGGTAGGTGAGTGGGGGGAGAGACCAGGTGTAATGAACCTTACCCATATGATTTGATTTAATAAAAAAATATAAAAAGAGTATTCTTACATTTTTGGCGCAGTCGGTAGGACGATATTCATCGTCCTATAAAAAATATAAAAAGAGTATTCTTACACCAGGTGGGTAGGTGAGTGGGGGGAGAGTCCATGTGGGTAGGGGAGAGGGGGAGAGACCAGGTGGGTAGGGGAGAGGGGGAGATACCAGGAACGTAGGGGAGTGGGGAGGAGACCAAGAAGGTTAGGGGAGTGGGGGGGAAGACCATGTGGGTAGGGGAGTGGGGGAGAGTACAGGAAGGTAGGGGAGTGGGGGGAGAGACCAGGTGTGTAGGGGAGTGGGGGAGAGACTAGGTGAGTGTGACAGGAGTGGGTGAGACCAGGAGAGTGGGTGGGGGAGTAGAGGGAGAGACCAGAGAGTGGGTGGGGGAGTAGAGGGAGAGACCAGGAGGTGGGTGGGGAGTAGAGTGGAGAGACCAGGAGAGTGGGTGGTGGAGTAGAGGGATAGACCAGGAGGATGGGTGATGACCAGGTGGGTGGGTGGAGAACACTGGAGGGTGGGTGAACACTGAGGTGTGTGGGGGGAGACACCAGTATGATGGGCGGGGGAGTGGGGGGAGAAACTATGGGGGTAGGGGAGTGGGGGGAGAGACCAGCTGAGTAGGGGAGTGGGGGGAGAGACCAGCAGGGTATGGAGTGGGGGGAAGGACCAGGAGGCTAGGGAAGTGGGGGGAGAGACCAGGAGGGTAGTGGATGGGGGGAGAGACCAGGAGGGTAGGGGAGTGGGGGGAAGGACTAGGAGGGTAGGGTAGTGGGGAGTACCAGGAGGTAAGTGGGCGAGTAGGGGAGTGGAGGGAAGGTTCAGGAGAGTAGGGGCAGTCCTGAGGGCCCATTGGAAACCAAGCCAGGCCAGACCTTTGTCTATTTTTCTTGTATGCCCCCTCATTTGTGGCCAAGATTTTAAAAACGGATAACCTTCATTTCTCGAAAGTCCATAGAAAAGGACCGTTTCTGAAGTGAACGTCGAGATAAACCCAATAAGTTTCTTTTGACTGTTGGCTGAGGAAGTTGAGAAATTTAAATGGAGATGGAAAGGAGATAAACATGCCCGGCTAGAATCCCTTTTGATCTCCTTTTCGTTAAAATCGTCCCCGACACACACTCGCTTCTTTTAACGGTCGAGCACATAAGAAACCCCCCCATGCGACAATAATTTTACCTCAAAGTTTTCTTTTTCTCAAAGGTAGGACGAAAACTAGAACAAAAGGAGGGCAAATTCAGTGACTCGGCCATTTACTTTTGTCGGTCGGACAACTAGGCCGTTAGATTCCTTTCAATCCTATGTTTTCCCAATACCCCGATTTATTCCATTGGATAAGAAATTTAAACGTCACATTATTCCCTCTTTTTTCCGCATCCCTAAACTTGAACATATGTCGCCGTTATTTCTCTTTTATACGTTCCAACGAGATTGCCTCTCGTACGCCCTTCGACCTCAAATCATCCCTTAAATTCTGATTAGATTTCTTTTTTACCTACGAAAGACTTGAAAATTTAAAGAAAAAAATCTGCACATTTTTTAGCTTTTTTGAGAAAAATTTGTGTGAATCTTTACCTTTAAAATAAATTAATGTCTGAAATAATTGAAATCCATTTTTTTTTTACCCTGACCTTTATTTTTGTCACACAAATCATCTCCCTTTCTCCAGTTTTCTTTCAAGAAACATCGTCAAGCTCATTCGTTATAAAATGTCAAGGAGATAGGGAGAATTCCCAAGGGGGGTCGTTAACTCCATTGATCATCCCTGAGGCGATTGAATCTTCGATGGAAAATTCCATCCAGAAAAGGTACATCATTTAAATAACAATGAAAACGTCCTCAAAAATTTCACAAGTTACACAGGCTGTGACGGCTTGAGTGGATTTCTGCCAGAATTTTGACCAGAAGAGAAAATGTATCGAAGTAAACCCCCTTTGATTTTAAGCGAGGAATCGATTTGCATCGATAACTTTTGGATAGGACATACAGGGTGCTCTAGAACGACCCTAACTTCGTTATTTTATATACAAACCTTATTTTTTGAAAAGGAAATCGATTTTACGCATGATTTCCAGTAAATTTTACTTAAAACACTTTTTTGATAGGACCCAACGTTCTGGAGTTACGAATTTCTGGTCCATGATAAGTGGCACTTAGCACCGGAATATTCGATCCTATCAAAAACGTGTTGTAAGTAAAAGCTAATGGAAATTAAACGTAGAATCACTTCACATCGTCAAAACATAGGGTTTGCATATAAAATAACGAAGTTTCGGTTGTTATAGAGCACCCTGTATGTCCTATCCAAAAGTTATCGATGCCAATCGATTCCTCGTTCAAAATTAAAGGGGGTTTACTTCGATACTTTTTTTCATCTGGTCAAAATTCCTGCAGATAATCAACTCTAAGTGGTACAACCTGTATATATATTTTTTAAGATATTTTAGAGACAGTAAGGAGAAAGAAAGAAGGCCAATAGTTGTCTGGAGGGAGAATCGACGATGAGGGCAAGGGGGAAGGCAGGGGAAGTTCGATTTACAGCATAGAAGCGGATACAACCAGTAAGACCGTTCAGCATTGCGGGTTTAGGCTAACTCGGAAAAAACATTTCTGACACAATCGTGATTCTTAACACTTCATCCATAACTTCCTCAATTTTTGACCTAATTAAACGTTTTTAACTAAAAACGCTTTTCAAAGTTTTAAATGGATAGATGGTTGATATTTTATCAATGGGGGACAAAATTATTTTGCCTTGTCATGACGTACAGGAGTCCAAAAAGTCCATCAGTCATTTTTGTGACATATTCATTATTAGGGAGTATAAAAGCTCCTAAATTCTATTCCATTTTACCAAATAAAGGATGATATCCTTATTATGATTGACGGAAAACATTTCAATATATTTCCAGAAAAAAAAAAAGTTACCTACAGCTTACCAAATTTTGATAACGAGAAATCTTACCTGAAACAGATAAAAAAACATAAAAATATTAATTTTAGTGAACTCAAGAAGTCATTTGAAGGGCCAGGGGGGAAAAAAAAGATGAAAGTCACTTTTTGGTCGATTTTGAGATATTAGCGCTATCTAGGGGCTATAAAGGAGTGCTTTATTCTGGTAGAACACCAAGGGAGAGAGAAGATGAGAATCGTTCGAAATTTCCGGAAAATGAAGTGAAGGTTCTTATTTAGGAATCAAAAAGTAGGTCATAAACTTGATAAAAATCTCAAGATGAAGGATCCTAAAATATTGTAATAAATTGCAACTTTGTTGCTGACTTGAATGATTTCGAACATGATACGAGGTCGACCTTTTCACTTACAACCCGTCATCTGTCTACTCTAACAAGCCAACTTAACTTTATCTATTAGGGTATGAGATTTTTTATCTAGGTCAACAATTCGCCATTTTTTTCGGATGGTTTCCGGGGTTATAAATTAGAAAAAATAAGCCGGAGGGGCGATATATGGCTCTGCCTTGTAATCTCCCTAACATCCCTTTTAATTGTATATTGATTAAAAAAGACAAAACGGTAAGCCCTATTCAGAAATTGTTATTTAATTTTTTTCCAGGGTAAGCCAGGATCGAAATCTCTTCGGATTATCGTTAAGGCTTCGAGGCTTAATGTAGCGAGGTGATGAAGCTCATTTCGCTTTTTTTCACTCGAGTTTTAATTAAGCTGCAAAAGCTCCAAATTAATTAGTGTAAATTAAAGTGCAAATATAACGGCTTTCTTGTACGATTTAAAAAGGAATCCGACCCACTTTTGCTAGAAAAACGAAGAAAATGGCAACGGTCGGATAGGTATCGTTATTTTAAATCCTTATGTTTTGACAAAGGAAATCGATTTTACGCTTGATTTCCAGTAACTTTTGCTTAGATCATTTTTTTGTCAGGACCTTTTCTGGAGATAAGTGCCACTTAACATTCGTAACTCCAGAAAGTTTGGTCCTAACAAAAAATCGATCTAAGCAAAAGTTACTGGAAATCAAGCGTAGAATCGAATTCCATCGTAAAAACATAGGGTTTGCATTTAAAATAACGAAGTTAGAGTCGTTCTGGAGCACCCTGTATGTACGATCCAAAAGTTGTTGATGCCAATCGATTCCTCGGTCAAAATTAAGGAGGGTTTACTTAGATTTTTTTTTTTCGTCAGGCCAAAAGTCTGGCAGATAATCGTCTAGTCAATGTTAAGTGAAACAGTATTCCTAACTCCTGAACCTTTGGTCCTTTCAAAAAAAGTGTTTTAAGTAAAATTTACTGGAAATCAAGCGTAGAATCGAATTCCTTCGTTAAAACATACGGTTTGCACTTAAAATTACAAAGTTAGGGTCGTTCTCGAGATCCCTGTATGTCCGATCGAAAAGTTATCGATGTCAATCGATTCCTCACTCAAAATTAAGGGGGGGTTTACTTAAATTCTTTTTCCGTCACGTCAAAAGTCTGGCAGATAATCGGCTTTTCAATTTTAAGTGGCTGCGATCGGTCAAAAACTGAGGAAGTTCGTTCCTCATTGAAAGTGCTAAAGCAGAAAATGAGTGTGGAAACTCGGAAAAGCCGGGTCATTACCCTCTAGAGGTTTTTCTTTCCACAATCGCGACTGTTTGCTTCCTCAAAATAACGAAATCTTAAATCCTTTCGTTTGACCACTTTCCCAGGAAAAAATCGTGTATACTCAAAGAAAACCCTTTTTAGGAGATTTTCTTATAAAATCGATGATTTATGTGTAAATCTTTTGGAAACCCAATAAAGATTTCGTTGTGTCAAATATTAATATTGAGATTGAACGTAAAAAGGTGGGTGTCGTGTAAAGTGAAGCATATTTTAAGAGGATAAAGAATGAGGAGCGTAAAGTATTAAATGGACGTATAAGAAGGTAGAAGATGGCACTGATCCTTCCTCCTTTTGAAAGGTTTTACAATTTAAAAAGCACTTCAACCTCACAAGTTTTTCGACGGATCTTTTTAAAATGAAAGTTCTTAAAAATTAACGCCGAGCCCCTATTGAACCTCGTCGCTAAAATTAAAAGTTTTTATTTTAAGTGAATATTAACAAGGTCGGAGATGCAAATTCCGAAGGGCAGGTCATCCCGATTATGATCCTTTTAGCGGATTTCCGTAGGAAAGTAGGCTATTGAGGTGGTCGTCACGGAGGCTAGAGGCTTATATGTATATTCGTGATCAGGAAACTCTGGGGTCACAAAATGGTGTTTGGATACTAGGGGTCCATTTTAGCTAGGTTTTTGAACACTAGGGGCCATTTTAACTATATTATGGCTCTTGGTAACGAAAAGGGGTCGTTTACTTCGATACTTTTTTCAAAATTCTAGCAGATAGTCCATTCCAGCTGGCACACTCTGTATATATAGTTAAAGCTCTTTAAAATAGCTATAAAACGGTACAAATATCGAAAAAATCGGACGAAAATTGTGGAAGTTATTCGCATTTAAACGAACATGAAATCGAGCCGCATTGAATGTGTTGATAATGTTTGGAATTTTTTTTTCGTCCGATGTTTTTAGGTCGAGTAATGGAAAAATTTGCGTTCAAAATATTTGCTTTGTTTCTGGAAATGGTCGGACAAAGAGTTTTAGTTGAATTCGTTCGGGGAACATCGATGACCTAAAAGCGTTCCGTCAACAGCGGTTGCCGCGGTCATGGCGGTCGGAATTCGAACTCAAAAGAGGAAATTCCTGAGGCTTCAACCGGACCCTTTTCATTCGATATCAAAATGGCACCTACTAACCAAGTATTAGCATATTTATTAATACGCCGCACAACATATTATATGTAAGGCCACCTTGTGATCTCATCAAATTGGGCTATTGAACAGTGTTGCCAGTTTGGACGATTTATTGCAAATTGGGCTACCTTTGCGAAGGCCCAATCTAAAAACATGGTAATCTGACAAAATTGGGCTATTAAACAGCGTTACCAGTTTGGGCGATTTATTGCAAATTGGGCTAACTTTTCGAAGGCCCAATCTAAAAACCCTGTAATCTGACAAAATTTGGCTTTTGACAAAGTTGCCAGTTTGGGCGATTTATTGCGAATTGGGCTACTTTTTGAAGGCCCAATCTAAAAACATGGTAACCTGACAAAATTGTGCTATTAAACAACGTTGCCTGTTTGGGCGATTTATTGCAAATTGGGCTACCTTTTCGAAGGCCCAATCTAAAAACCCTGAAATCTGACAAAATTGGGCTTTTGACAAAGTTGCCAGTTTGGGCGATTTATTGCAAATTGGGCTACTTTTTAAAGGCTTAATCTAAAAACCTTGTAATCTGATCAAATTGGGTTATTGAACAGTGTTGCCAGTTTGGGCGATTTATTCCAAATTGGGCTAATTTTTAAAGGCCCAATCAAAAAACCCTGTACTCTGATCAAATTGGGCTATTAAACAACGTTGCCAGTTTGGGCGATTTATTGCAAATTGGGCTACCTTTTCGAAGGCCCAATCTAAAAACCCTATAATCTGACAAAATTGGGCTTTTGACAAAGTTGCCAGTTTGGGCGATTTATAGCAAATTGGGCTAATTTTTAAAGGCCTATGTAAAAACCTTGTAATCTGATCAAATTGGGTTATTGAACAGGGTTGCCAGTTTGGGCGCTTTATTCAAAATTGGGCTAATTTTTAAAGGCCCCATCTAAAAACCCTGTAATCTGATCAAATTGGGCTATTAAACAACGTTGCCAGTTTGGGCGATTTATTGCAAATTGGGCTACCTTTGCGAAGGCCCAATCTAAAAACCCTGAAATCTTACAAAATTGGGCTTTTGACAAAGTTGCCAGTTTGGGCGATTTATAGCAAATTGGGCTACTTTTTAAAGGCCCAATCTAAAAACCCCGTAATCCCTCAAAATTGGGCTTTTAAAAAAGTTGACAGTTTGGGCAATTTATTGAAAATTGGGCTACTTTTTAAAGGCCCAATCTAAAAACCTTGTAATCTGATCAAATTGGGGTATTGAACAGTGTTTTTTTTTCGCCTTCCTCCCAAAAATAGAGATTTCGGTAGAAAACCACCGATCTTTGAGAAAGTTCTCGCAACAATGAACCAAATCTTTGAGAAAGTTCTCGTTTTGGGGTTTCCACGACCAGACCAGACCTTTTTTTCATAGTGGGAAATACCGACCAAAAATTCTCCTAAAGCACGTCCTTATCATTCATTACCACTTCAAACGGTTCTACAGTGGGAACTTGACAAAAGGAAATAATGAAATTGGGATTAGTGGAATCGACTAATATGAGTCCCGCGGCAGCAGGACTAAAGAGGTAGATTTCTTTCAGATGGTTAGATCTCGAAGTTTCTAAAATTCGAAGAAAAAAAATCATCTGTTTCCCGGTAAAAATTCAAAAATTTTCTTTTTTACCTAGATTCAAATCTATTGCACCCAGCTGATCCAAACCAACTTTAAATCTTTCTTAGCCATGCCCATAACATCACTTTTAAGTTTGAAAGCGATTGGATGAACGGTTTGCGAGATTCGCAGGTTAGGCCCTAAGTAAAGTACCAAAACCTCTGGTCCGATTTCAGCCATTAACGAACTCATAAATTCTATTAGTTTAAAAGCTCTAAATACCGAATTTCATGATCGTCAAGTAAAAATTACTCAAGTTATCGTGCGAATATATATATATATATATATATATATATATATATATATATATATATATATATATATATATATATATATATATATATATATATATATATATATACATATATATATATATAAACTTTTGAGTTGAGGCTGGTTTTGGGGTCCAGGGGGTCTTAAATGAATACCTGTAACAAAAATTTTCGATTCTGAGACTACTGCCCCCATTGCAATAGGTAGATTTTCTGAAAGAAATCTACCTAAAATTAATAAGGAAAAGAGCGTTAACCGTCGAGGAAATTCGTTTAAAATCCATGGAAAGCTGTCGGTTCTTTTTCTATGACACTTTCCTTGCGAGAAATGCTTAATTTCCGGCCGTCTTCCTTC
>JAGWEN010001031.1:0-42869 GCA_018703685.1 Orius laevigatus
AATATCATAGACCAGTTCGTCACATCGAAATCGACCACGTCATTATGATCGCCAGGTCCAGCCGGAGCCCCTTGCGGCCGCTGTTTCTGGCTGTCAGCCGTCAGGCGCAAAACCGCCCCTTTCAGCATAACCTGTTTAACCGACAGCTGGTGAGAAAGCAGCGGCAGTAAGTGCACATCAAGACGCATGTTTTCGGCCGTGACCACCGGTAGCGCCGCGCCAGGCGCTGCCAGCGTCATCCGGCCGGAAAGAATGCTAAGCTGTGGCCAGACATGCCAGCGCAGATCACCGTCAATAGTGAGTTTATAGCCGCTACGCTCTTCGACCTTGCGCGCCATATAACCACGAAAGTCGTTAGGATTTACCAGCAATACCAGCGCGGTCATCCCGGCGGCCAACACCACCACCAGAATGGCAAGTGTGGTGATCAATCGTCTCATGCCGTCCTCTTAAAGGCGTTAGTCTTTATCAATTCTGCTTGCTACTGCGCCCTGCTGGTCGCGGTATTTGGCGTCCTGCCGACGATTATAAGGCCTTGCCGCAGGACCTGAAAGCGGCTCAAAGCTCAGCGCGCCAATCAGCATACCGGGCCGCAGTGCCAGAGGCAGCTTACCTGAATTATAGAACTCAAGCACAATGCGCCCCTGCCAGCCCGGATCGATTCGGTGCGCCGTCACGTGCACCATCAGACCGAGGCGCGCCAGGGAAGAACGTCCGTCAAGCCAGCCCACCAGATCGTCTGGCAAGGTCACCGATTCATAGGTCACCGCCAGCGCCAGTTCGCCGGGATGAAGATAAAACGCCTCGTTTTCCGCCAGTACGATCTCTTCACTCATCACCCGATCAAGCGCGGCGCTGACTTCATCCTTTGGGCCACTCAGATCGATATAGGCAGCAGTGTGTCCGCTGAAAGTGCGAAAACGATTACCGAGACGCACATCCACCGTCGCGCCATTGATTCGCTCGACCGGCGGACGCGGCGTGATTGTCAGTTTGCCATTATCCAGCCAGGCTTCAATATCACGATCGCATAGTCTCATTTAACAACTCCGGACTTTGTCTGAGGATGCGATGACCGCATTCCGGTTAATCCTGTTCAAAAAACTGATTGATTTTGGCCTTCAGAATATCGATAGCAATGCGATTTTTTCCGCCGCGCGGCACGATAATATCGGCATATTGCTTTGATGGCTCAATAAACTGCAAAAACATCGGACGGACGGTTTTCTGATACTGCGACATTACCGAATCCATCGAGCGTCCACGCTCGTTTACATCGCGTTTCATCCGCCGCATCAGGCAGATATCCAGCGGCGTATCAACAAAGATCGAAAAATTCATCTCCTGACGCAGCCGCGCATCGGTCAGTAGCAGAATACCTTCCAGAATAATCACCTTTTTCGGCTGGTGCCGCACTATTTCACCGGTACGGGTATGCTCAACATAACTGTACACCGGGAGATCTATCGCCTGACCGGCCTTCAGCATTTGTAAATGTCTGAGCAGCAAATCATGATCCATCGCGCTGGGATGGTCATAGTTGGTTTTAATACGCTCTTCCATACTCAGATGGCTTTGATCTTTATAGTAAGCATCTTCGGGAATAACGCCGATATGCTCATCTCCCACTTTGTCGCGCACTTCGCGATAGAGCGTACTGGCAATAAGACTTTTACCGGAAGCGGATGCGCCAGCAATACCTACAATAACGCATTGGTGAGACTTGTCAGTCATACAATTAACGACCTGATTTCTAAACGGTGAGAATGGGAGAGGACAGGTGCGTGAGGGAAAGAGCAAATGGTTGGTGTGGGAGGGGGAAGGAGGCACATTTGTTGGTTGGGTGTGGCGGTGGCGCACAGAAGTGGAACTGCGACACAAGAGGGTAAGGGTATTGAAGCAGACTGGGTGGAAGGAAAAGTTGGTGTGGAGAGAGGAGGCACGAAATGTGGTCGCGTAGGTTCGATGGAAACACCATTCAAAGTGTTGGGAGGGTCAAGACGGGGGGTTGTGGTGAGATAGCCGGCAGAGTGTTGTTGGTGGCGGAGAGGTGTCTGTCGCAGGGAAAGTCAGGTGGGGTGGGGGGTGTTTAAGGGGGAGGTCGCCGGGAGGATTGTTTGGGGTGCAGACTAAGGTGTGTGGGGTTTATGGTAAAGATTCAAGCATGGTTGTATCAGACATGAAGGCTTCGGTGGCGTGAAAACCTGCAAAGATGCATGCTGTTTGGGTTGAGCAGCCGTTGTGTTGGGTGTGTGCAAAAATCTCATAATCAAGGTTTTAAGAGCCAAATTTTCGACAAAAACCTAAATATCAATATTTATAAAGCCCAATTTTCGTCCAAAAACCTTAAAATCAACATTTGCAAAGCCTAATTTTCGTCCAAAAACTTCAAAATCAAAGTTTTGAGAGGCTTTTTCGTCAAAACCCTCAAAATCAAAAACCGCGTCAAAAAACCCAGAATTATCGTTTTAAGTGCAATTTATTTTGCCAAATACCTCAAAATCTCCATTTTTCAAACACCAATTTTCTTCGAAAACCTCAAAATTAAAAGCCTTATTTTGGTCCAAAAACCTCAAAATCAAAGTTTTGAGAGCCTTTTTCGTCAAAACCCTTAAAATCAAAAACCGCGTCAAAAAACCCAGAATTAGCGTTTTAAGTGCAATTTATTTTGCCAAATACCTCAAAATCTTCATTTTTCAAACACCAATTTTCTTCGAAAACCTCAAAATTAACATTCAAAACTCCATTTTTTTGGGGGGCGCACAGGTTTTAATTTGTTTAAAAGGGGGGCGCACTTTGAAAAAGTTTGGGAACCTCTGTTCTAGTATATAGTTTGCCCTTTACATACTTTCTATAGAAATAAAAACTTACCAAACGATTTAATTTTTTCATTTTTCTTTTCTTCGTGAAGCTTGGGAACTAAAAAAAAAGTCATAAAAAAATTTACAACTAAGACTTTTACAAATGGCTAATTTGGGTTTCTCGTTGACATCTTCCATCATAAAATCAACTTTTGATATTTTCCGTTTTTCCAAGGTTCGTTTTAGGTTTTTAAACTTTTCCGTTTGATTTTCAACGTGCTTTTTGAAAAATTCATTTTTGCTCAAACGTAGCGCTTTCGTCCAGGCGGAAGAAAGCCTCTCATCCGAGGATCTGTCCGTATTTCCTCCTACAAATGAGGACAAAATCGATACTTTTCTCTTAATTTAATTCTCAACCCGTTTCGTGTTGTCAATGAACCAATTATTTACAATAGAGTACCTGTTACAGCTAAGCCGATTACCACTTTGTTCTCGTTCAGGGTATAGAAGCCGACTTACCGGTTCCCTCTTAATTACCTTGGGAGGATAATAAAAGAGAACGGCAATCGGCTCCGATCCGTGATCCGAATGAAGAATGATGGAGAAAATCATGAAAAATTCAAATATTTAGAGATCAAAAACTGAAGGTCAAAGCGTAAAAAGTACCCTTCAGCCGATTGAGAATATGTGTAGTCCAGTCAATCTAAGCCCGAAAATGGCAAATAAAAAAGATAAATAAGGTATTTTGTTTATCTACGGAAATAGAAACCACAAAAAAGTCCCGTGGGCTTTGGCGTCTTGAGCGTTTTTAAGGTGATTTTTTTCTTTTTTTCTGCAATATCTCGAAAACCGTTAGTCGTAGGTGAAATAATTTTTAGTACAAAATTAAAGATAATTAAATTTTCTATAATTTTGAGCTAATATGAGTTTTTCGTAGGATCAAACGTTTCTGAGCTATGAGGTCGCAAAAAAAACAGGGGTTTCTATTTTGACCTCTAAAGGACAGAAGACGTCATCAAATCAAAAAAGTGTACTTAATAAAAGTTGTAGATAATTTAATTACTTTAAAAAAAAAAACAGCTTTCAAAAAGTGATTAACGATCAATAGGCAGGGGTGGGGGTGAATTTCAAAAAATTTCAAAACAAATTTCATTCAAAAATTGAAATTTCAAAAAAATTTTATACAAACAAAATTAAAGCCTATAACATTTGCTGTAAATTTTATATAATAAGATTTGTTGTAAGACCTACCGTTCCTGAGCTACCAGGCGACAAAAAAAAGGGGATTTTCGAGTTTTTCCTATGAAAAAAGTCAGATTTTAGAAAAGTTGGAAAAAATCAAGGAAGGGGATATCCTATCAAAAAAGTGTACTAAGTAAACGTTGTAGAGAATTCAATTTCCATTTAAAATCAACTATCGATAAGCAATTAACGATCAATAGGACAAAGAGGGGGGTAAATTTAAAAAAATTAAAAAGTTTCATTCAATAAAATTCAAATTTCAAACAATTTCGAAAAATTTTATAAATACAAAATTAAAGAGTATTAAATTTGCTACAAATTTGACTTAGTAAGATTTTTTGTAGGACCAAATGTATCTGAGCTACGAGGCGACAGGTCCTTCTGGGGTTAAAATTGTGTTTTTTAAAACCCCCAATTCTACATGTTGATCGTTAATTGCTTTTTGAGAGTTGTTTTTTAAAGATAATTAAATTCTCTACAACTTTTATTAAGTACACTTTTTTGATTAGATGACGTCTTCTGTCCTTTAGAGGTCAAAATAGAAACCCCGGTTTTTTTGCGAACTCGTAGCTCAGAAACGATTGGTCCTACGAAAAAATCATACTAGCTCAAAATCATAGCAAATTTAATTATCTATAATTTTGTACTAAAAATTATTTCGCCTAAAACTAACGGTTTTCGAGATATTGCAGAAAAAACGAAAAAATATCACCTTAAAAACGCTCTAGACGCCAATCCTCACGGGTTTCGGTAGGGGACTTTTTTGTGGTTAATCAGAGGACTTACCCCTACAAATTTTTGTAGATAAACAAAATACCTTATTTTTTTACTCCCCAGGCTTAGATTGACTGGACTATGTGGTACTGTTTTCAAATTTTAGATTTTTAAGTAGGAATAAAATTATGCAATACTTAATTAAATGTGCTAAGTCCCGAGAAAATTGGTTGGAGGTTACTTTTTATCCCTTATAGAGCTAACCCTTTTGAGACCACCAATGGGGAACCTGAAGAACTTGCATCGTGACAACTGAGTAGAGCCTTTTTTGCTCTTTCCTACGTGAATGAAAAGAGCTTCGTTTTTTTGTTAAATTTTTTTTCCGCCGATCGTTTTCCGACCGCAAAACACGTTTTCTTTTATGTAAAAACTGAAGCACGAGCGGTAACCCATCCTCGGTTTTTTTCCTTCTGCCTTCCACTCCCGCGGTTTTGGCGCCACTGATTGATCTCGAAGAACGTGAAGAAAAGGGCACGACCCCAGGGGATGATGAGTTTAATAAATTTTTTCGTTCCCTTACCGTTACCTCTGACCTCGTGAAGGAGGAAATGGCGTAAAATAACCTCGCGCCTTACCCGCAATTTCTCCATCTAATCGCCCTTTCTTGCCAATCTTGTCCATTGACTGAATTTTGTTAAAATTGATATCTAAATTTAACCATCCATGAAACCATATGATTAAACGTCGGTTCCGGACAAAATCGTGGGGGTCACGTCTATTATTCAATTTATTACAAATATCCAGTATTCGTGCTCCTTTATCCGGATCGTGAGTTGTCATTCGATTGCCACATTTTCCATTTTTATTTGGAGTGAAATTTTAATGAAAAATTCGAGATCTCCCGTTTGGAGGGCGGAGGTCACGGATTCCGCTGAATCACATTCGGGTTGCACAACTTGAAGATTCCATTTGGATGAGGCGTTTCGGAAACTGCGTGAAGCTTTACAAGTTCCAACCCGGAAAAGGCAATTTTGATGCTAAAAGTCACGGAGAAGAAACCTTTTCAGGTATTTAAATCTTCTCAAGGACGCCATTATTGAATGGCCAAGGTCTCTGAACTTCTCACCTTTACTTACATATAAATAATAAACTTGGTGTATTCCTCATCGGAGCCAAAAAAAATCAGCTAAAAGAATGAAAATCAGTTGACTGAACCATCATCGTTGACAGAAAGGATAAAAATGCAATTTTTTCAAGTGGATGGATTTATCCGCCATTTCTGGTATGTACTTGTAGATGGTCGATCGAAATATTTGCTTTCCTTATCTTCCTTATACACTTTTGGGTTTTTTCCCTCTTTATTTTACACTATTGAGGGATTCGACCCTTTTCTTTTACACTTTTGGGAGGAATTGATGGTTTTTTTTAACACTTATGGGAGGAATTGATCTTTTTTTTTTTTTTTACACTTTTGGGGGATTTGACCCTTTTCTTTTACACTTTTGCGAGGAATTCATGGTTTTTTTTTTACACTTATGGGAGGAATTGATCCTTTTTTTTTTACACTTTTGGGAGGAATTGATCCTTTTTTTGCACTTTTGGGAGGGATTGATACTTTTTTTTACACTTTTTGGAGGAATTGATCCTTTTTTACACTTTTGGGAGGAATTGATCGTTACACTTTTGGGAGGAATTTATCCTTTTTTTACACTTTTGGGAGGAATTGATCCTTTTTTTACACTTTTGGGAGGAATTGATCAATTTTTTACACTTTTGTGAGGAATTGATCTTTTTTTACACTTTTGGGAGGAATTGATCAATTTTTTACACTTTTGTGAGGAATTGATCCTTTTTTTACACTTTTGGGAGGAATTGATCAATTTTTTACACTTTTGTGAGGAATTGATCAATTTTTTACACTTTTGTGAGGAATTGATCCTTTTTTTACACTTTTGGGAGGAATTGATCAATTTTTTACACTTTTGGGAGGAATTGATCAATTTTTTACACTTTTGTGAGGAATTGATCCTTTTTTTACACTTTTGGGAGGAATTGATCAATTTTTTACACTTTTGTGAGGAATTGATCCTTTTTTTACACTTTTGGGAGGAATTGATCAATTTTTTACACTTTTGTGAGGAATTGATCCCTTTTTTTTTTTACACTTTTGGGAGGAACTGATCCTTTTTTTACACTTTTGGGAGGAATTGATCCTTTTTTTTTTACACTTTTGTGAGGAATTGATCCTTTTTTTACACTTTTGGGAGGGATTGATACTTTTTTTTTTACACTTTTTGGAGGAATTGATCAATTTTTTACACTTTTGTGAGGAATGATCCTTTTTTACACTTTTGGAGGAATTGATCAATTTTTTACACTTTTGTGAGGATTGATCCTTTTTTTACACTTTTGGGAGGAATTGATCAATTTTTACACTTTTGTGAGGAATTGATCCCTTACACTTTTGGGAGGAATTGATCCTTTTTTTACACTTTTGGGAGGAATTGATCAATTTTTTACACTTTTGTGAGGAATTGATCCTTTTTTTACACTTTTGGGAGGAATTGACTCTACACTTTTGGGAGGAATTGATCAATTTTTTACACTTTTGTGAGGAATTGATCAATTTTTTACACTTTTGTGAGAATTGATCTTTTTTTACACTTTTGGGAGAATGATAATTTTTTACACTTTTGGAGGAATTGATCAATTTTTACACTTTTGTGAGGAATTGATCCTTTTTTACACTTTGGAGGAATTGATCAAGTTTTTACACTTTTGTGAGAATGATCCTTTTTTACACTTTTGGGAGGAATTGATCAATTTTTTACACTTTTGTGAGGAATTGATCCCTACACTTTTGGGAGAACTGATCTTTTTTTACACTTGTGGGAGGATTGATCCTTTTTTACACTTTTGTGAGGATTGATCCTTTTTTTACACTTTTGGGAGGGATTGATACTACACTTTTTGGAGGAATTGATCAAATTTTTTACACTTTTGTGAGGAATTGATCCTTTTTTACACTTTTTGGAGAATTGATCAATTTTTACACTTGTGTGAGGAATTGGATCCTTTTTTTAACTTTTGGACACTTTTGTGAGGACTGATCCTTTTTTTACACTTTTGGGAGGAATTGATCCTTTTTTTTTTACACTTTTGTGAGGAATTGATCCTTTTTTTACACTTTTGGGAGGGATTGATACTTTTTTTTACACTTTTTGGAGGAATTGATCAATTTTTTACACTTTTGTGAGGAATTGATCCTTTTTTTACACTTTTGGGAGGAATTGATCAATTTTTTACACTTTTGTGAGGAATTGATCCTTTTTTTACACTTTTGGGAGGAATTGATCAATTTTTTACACTTTTGTGAGGAATTGATCCCTTTTTTTACACTTTTGGGAGGAACTGATCCTTTTTTTACACTTTTGGGAGGAATTGATCAATTTTTTACACTTTTGTGAGGAATTGATCCTTTTTTTACACTTTTGGGAGGAATTGATCCTACACTTTTGGGAGGAATTGATCCTTTTTTACACTTTTGGGAGGAATTGATCCTTTTTTTTTTACACTTATGGGAGGAATTGATCCTTTTTTACACTTTTGGAAGGGATTTATCCTTTTTTTACACTTTTGGGAGGGATTTATCCTTTGTTACACTTTTGGGAGGAATCAATCCTTTTTTCTTTTTTTTTTTTACACTTATGGGCGATATTATTATTATTATTATTATGTTAAACTTTGGCCCCGATCGACCGTCCAAATTGTTTTTACTTTAAACTAAAATATATTTGTAGTTCTTTTAGTGGTATTTTATTACCTTTTCCCTTTTGTTATAAATGGAAGTACTTTAAAATCATGAACCGATTATAAATATTTTATTGGATTCAAAAAATGAAAAGTCATTGGTAAGTTAAAAGCTTTTAATTTATGAGGTAATGAGGATCGGGGGAAGGGGGGAGGCCGTAAATCTTTAATGGGAAGCTTCCAAATAGCATAAAAGCCCTTTCCATTTCCGAAGCCGAGACCACAACCGCAATAATGGATCAAAAACCTGTAATTTCCCCCCTCGCGAGTTATTCTAACTTTTCTTGTTTGGACGTCTGACACTGACCTAGACATTTTATTCGAAAAAAACCAGTGACGGGCGCTTTTGTTTTAAAAGGGGGATGTTAAAATTAAGTGTCCCTTCTTCGTTTTCCGGTCTATCTGGACGTCGGCCAACTCGAGGGGTACTCGAAGGGAAAAAAGGGGTTCCATGTCAACAAAAACAGGATTCCGAGATATAATATACAAGATAATTGTCCTCGGTGCCTTCAAACTCCTTTTTAAAAGGTCGAAAAACCACTTAAAACCTCATTATGGGGAGTGAAAAAATTTTATAATGCGAATTTCTGAAGGGGCCTTTTTTCTTAAAGTTCTTCACCGTATTTTATTGGACATGCAGAAAACATAGGAGCCAATAAAGATGGGTATCATAACCACCATTAGGTAGGGAGGTTAGAGGATATGGGGGGGGATGAGGTTTGAGGATATTGGGGGATGATGAGAGGAGGTTTGAGGATACTGGGGGTGGATGGGGGGGACGGTTTGAGGATATTGGGAGATGATGGGGGGGGGGAGGTTTGAGGATATTGGGGGATGATGAGGGGAGGTTTGAGGATACTGGGGGAGGATGGGAGGAGGTTTGATAATACTGGGGGGAGGATGGGGGAGGTTTGAGGATATTGGGGGAGGATGGGGGGGGGTTTGAGGATACTGGGGGAGGATGGGGGGGTTTGAGGATACTGGGGG
The DNA here is from genome assembly GCA_018703685.1 of Orius laevigatus. Lineage (NCBI taxonomy): Eukaryota > Metazoa > Arthropoda > Insecta > Hemiptera > Anthocoridae > Orius > Orius laevigatus. The sequence continues at coordinate 9,555 of JAGWEN010001031.1, forward strand.
AGAATGGGGGGGTTTGAGGATACTGGGGGAGGATGGGGGGGGTTTGAGGATACTGGGGGAGGATGGGGGGTTTGAGGATACTGGGGGAGGATGGGGGGAGGTTTGAGGATACTGGGGGAGGATGGGGGGAGGTTTGAGGATACTGGGGGAGGATGGGGGGAGGTTTGAGGATATTGGGAGAAGGATTGGGGGAGGTTTGAGGATACTGGGGCAGGATGGGGGGAGGTTTGAGGATACTGGGGGGAGGATGGGGGAGGTTTGAGGATACTGGGGGAGGATGGGGGAGGTTTGAGGATACTGGGGGAGGTTTGAGGATACTGGGAGGTTTGAGGATATTGTGGACTATGGTGGGGGGGGAAGGTTTGAGGATACTGGGGGAGGATGGAGGGAGGTTTGAGGATACTGGGGGAGGATGGGGGGAGGTTTGAGGATACTGGGGGAGGATGGGGGGAGGTTTGAGGATATTGGGGGGAGGATTGGGGGAGGTTTGAGGATATTGGGGGAGGATGGGGGGGTTTGAGGATACTGGGGGAGGATGGGGGGGTTTGAGGATACTGGGGGAGGATGGGGGGGTTTGAGGATACTGGGGGAGGATGGGGGGGTTTGAGGATACTGGGGGAGGATGGGGGGGGTTGAGGATACTGGGAGAGGATGGGGGGAGGTTTGAGGATACTGGGGGAGGATGGGGGGAGGTTTGAGGATATTGGGGGAGGATTGGGGGAGGTTTGAGGATACTGGGGCAGGATGGGGGGAGGTTTGAGGATACTGGGGGAGGATGGGGGAGGTTTGAGGATACTGGGGTGAGGATGGGGGAGGTTTGAGGATACTGGGGGAGGTTTGAGGATACTGGGAGGTTTGAGGATATTGTGGACTATGGGGGGGGAAGGTTTGAGGATACTGGGGGAGGATGGAGGGAGGTTTGAGGATACTGGGGGAGGATGGGGGGGGAGGTTTGAGGATATTGGGGGAGGATTGGGGGAGGTTTGAGGATACTGGGGGCAGGATGGGGGGAGGTTTGATGATACTGAGGGAGGATGGGGGAGGTTTGAGGATACTGGGGGTGGTTTGAGGATACTGGGGAGGTTTGAGGATACTGGGGGAGGATGGGGGGAGGTTTGAGGATATTGGGGGAGGATTGGGGGAGGTTTGAGGATACTGGGGCAGGATGGGGGGAGGTTTTGAGGATACTGGGGGATGTTTGAGGATACTGGGGGATGTTTGAGGATACTGGGGGAGGTTTGAGGATACTGGGGGAGGATGGGGGGAGGTTTGAGGATATTGTGGACTATGAAGGTTTGAGGATAATGGGGGAGGATGGAGGGAGGTTTGAGGATACAGGGAGAAGATGTGAGGGAGGTTTGAGGATACTGAGGGAGGATGGAGTGAGGTTTGAGGATACTGGGGGAGGATATGGGGGGGTTGAGGAAACTGGGGGAGGATGGGGGAGGTTTGAGGATACTGGGAGAAGATTGGGGGGAGGTTTGAGGATACTGGGGGAGATGGGGGTAGGATTGAGGATACTGGGGGAGGTTTGAGGGTACTGGGGGAGGATGGGGGGAGGTTTGTTGGTACTGGGGGAGGATGGGGGAGGATTGAGGATACTGGGGGAGGTTTGAGGATACTCTGGGAGGTTTGAGGGTACTGGGGGATGATGGGGGGAGGTTTGAGGGTACTGGGGGAGGATGGGGGGAGGTTTGAGGATACTGTGGGATCATGGGGGGAGGTTTGAGGATACTGGGAGAGGATGGGGAAGGTTTGAGGATACTGGGGGAGGATGGGGGGAGGTTTAAGGATACTGGGGGTGGATGGGGGGGAGGTTTGAGCATACGGGGGGAGGATGAGGGGAGGTTTGAGGATGTGGGGGAGATGGGAGTGATAATGTGGTCTCTACAACTTCCGCAAACGAGAAATATTTCGCCTGAGACTTTATTTTGGTCGATTGTTTTACGAATCGTCCCTATTGGAACGGATACAGTTAATTGGTTCTTAAACCCGAAAAGACTTCTACCTTTCAGAGACACCGTCTGCATGTATTTTTAGAGATTCGTCGAGATTTATTGTCTTTTTTCACTTTTTCCTCTTTCGGCATCCAAAGGGGTCGTTGAACCTTCAAATTCCAGCAAGCGAAAATTTTGCCCCAACTCAACTTTTTATTTAAATCTATTAGTGAATATAATTAGCTAATCGTGTAAATCGCTCAGGTAGATCAAATGGAATGTTAAACAAACAGTCCGTGATTGTTTTTTTTATCGGGGTCACTAACTCAAGACTGAAATGTTGCCAAAAAATGGAAACAAAGGAAAATTTTGTTAATTAAATAAAGAATTGATTTGGAGACGAGCGTCCGTTATTTTCTTTCCACACTTTCATTCTTCGCGAAGTATCCGGAGGTGGCAATAAATGTAGACAATGGCGGTACGTGGCCCTGATTAGCAGTCAGTGGCAGCCCGTTTCTTCGACTCTTTCCCACGCTTCTACCTTCCGGAGGCTTCACGAGTCCCAAACGAATGAAGCTTCCACATTTTTTAGGTCATTACTTCTATTTTTAATTGAATGGGATATTTGGAATGGAGAAGAAGGGACACTTTAGCAACAATCTGCTGGGTGAAATGGATTTGACCATCTTGCACTTTAAGCAGGGGAAAATGAATTTGAAGTAGCCAAAGAAGTCGAGGATGTAGGATGAACCAGGACAACCCCTTTCGCTAGAGTCAAAACGAAGGTTTCAAGTATCCAAAGTTTGGGTTTAGCTTGGAACTGTTGCCATGACAACCCCTTGAAACTATCAAAACGATGGTTTAAAGTATCCAAAGCTGAAAAGAAGACAGATTAAAAATAAATCTTCAAAGGGTGTTTTTTTAAAAAGAGGCATGTTGTTTCAATTGTCGGGCAACTAAAGAGCGATTTCGCACCCCCTTCCGAAACGAGGCAGTTCGTCACGTACTGAACAAATATAGAAAAAAACCTTTTTTTAAGAGGGTTGAAGTAAAAATACTGTTTCAACCCTCCAAAAAGGCCACTATTTATACAAGAGCTGTCAAACTTAAAGGAAAAAAGCGGCCCCGGAGGATCCTAGCTGATTAAAAACAGTGTGAACATTTCCTTTAGGTAAACAGCTCATTAAGAGGGGGAAGGCGGCAATAATTAGAAGGGATCGATAAGTCGTAAATCATTGGAGATAAATCGTTTCTTAGGGATTGTCTCAATTGTGATTTAGCGGCACGTTTCCAATATATCCGTGTATCATAAAGGTAATCGGTTTTCTCTTATTGTCGTGAAAAGGAGGTCATGCGTGTTGTCGGACCAGAGGACGAGAGGAGCCGCGATGCCATTTATCTTTCGGCCCGGAAAAACCGAAACTTCAATACGTCATTGTTCAACGTAAGGTAATGCAGAAGTGACGTTTCGTTCCCAATTAAATGTGAGCTTTCCGAGCGCGGGCAATTAACAGACACGTGACATGGGTCATTATATGTAAATAAGAGACAGAAATCTGCAAATGGAAATGCGCATCCTACTTCCGAACACGCGATCCTTCCTTATTAAGAAATCATTCTAAACCTTTATAGTCTTCTGCTCTAGTCTTTGGTATTCAGGATTCAAATTTTGGCAGAAGTCCATTGTGGAAAAATTCTTTGAAATCTCTAGATAATTGAAGGGGATTGAAGAGGTTTCTGCAAAATCGTCTAGAGGGATGCAAAACCGACCGTGGGCATGGTGAGTATGAGACATGGTGAGCATGTTGTATGCTGAATATTGATTATAGTTCACATAGTGAGCATGAAGTTTGGTGGGAATGGGGCTAACATATTAGATAACTAATGAATAGGAATGTAGGGTTGGCATGTGTATTGTGTATCGTGAGGATGGGAAATATTGGGTATGATGAGTATGAGATAGGATTGGTATATAGGGCATTCTGGCATGGCATGTGTATGGGATAGGTGGGTATAGAGAATGTTCAATGCTGGCTATGGTGAATACCTATAAGATATGGCTGGTGTAGGGTGGTTGAGTTGGGGGTATATGGTTGGTATCGGGTACTCTGGTTCGATGAGTATGGGTATGTTGGGTATGAGGAATGCTGAGTATGTAGAGTCGTTGGCATTGGGTATGGTGGGTTCGGTATTGTGCGGTATGGTGAGTATGGAGAGTATGGAGGGTATGGGGAGTATGGAGAGTATGGAGAGTATGGTGAGTATGGTGAGTATGGTGAGTATGGTGAGTATGGTGAGTATGGTGAGTATGGTGAGTATGGTGAGTATGGTGAGAATGGTGAGTATGGTGAGTATAGGGAGTCGTAGGTATGGTGGGTATGGTGGGTATGGCGGGTATGGCGGGTATGGTGGGTATGGTGGGTATGGTGGGTATGGTGGGTATGGTGGGTATGGTGGGTATTGTGGGTATGGTGGGTATGGTGGGTATGGTGGGTATGGTGGGTATGGTGGGTATGGTGGGTATTGTGGGTATTGTGGGTATGGCGGGTATGGCGGGTATGGCGGGTATGGCGGGTATGGCGGGTATGGCGGGTATGGCGGGTATGGCGGGTATGGCGAGTATGGCGAGTATGGTGAGTATGGTGAGTATGGTGAGTATGGTGAGAATGGTGAGTATGGTGAGTATAGGGAGTCGTAGGTACGGTGGGTATGGTGGGTATGGTGGGTATGGTGGGTATGGCGGGTATGGCGGGTATGGCGGGTATGGCGGGTATGGTGGGTATGGTGGGTATGGTGGGTATGGTGGGTATGGTGGGTATGGTGGGTATGGTGGGTATGGTGGGTATGGTGGGTATGGTGGGTATGGTGGGTATGGTGGGGTATGGTGGGTATGGTGGGTATGGTGGGTATGGTGGGTATTGTGGGTATGGTGGGTATGGTGGGTATTGTGGGTACGGTGGGTATGGTGGGTATGGTGGGTATGGTGGGTATGGTGGGTATGGTAGGTATTGTGGGTATGGTGGGTATGGTGGGTATTGTGGGTATGGTGGGTATGGTGGGTATGGTGGGTATTGTGGGTATGGCGGGTATGGCGGGTATGGCGGGTATGGCGGGTATGGCGGGTATGGCGGGTATGGCGGGTATGGCGGGTATGGCGGGTATGGCGGGTATGGCGGGTATGGCGGGTATGGCGGGTATGGCGGGTATGGCGGGTATGGCGGGTATGGCGGGTATGGTGGGTATGGTGGGTATGGTGGATATGGCGGGTATGGCGGGTATGGCGGTATGGCGGGTATGGCGGGTATGGTGGGTATGGTGGGTATGGTGGGTATGGTGGGTATGGTGGATATGGTGGGTATGGTGGGTATGGTGGGTATGGTGGGTATGGTGGGTATGGTGGGTATGGTGGGTATGGTGGGTATGGTGGGTATGGTGGGTATGGTGGGTATTGTGGGTATGGTGGGTATGGTGGGTATTGTGGGTACGTGTGGGTATGGTGGGTATGGTGGGTATGGTGGGTATGGTGGGTATGGTAGGTATTGTGGGTATGGTGGGTATTGTGGGTATGGTGGGTATGGTGGGTATGGTGGGTATTGTGGGTATGGCGGGTATGGCGGGTATGGCGGGTATGGCGGGTATGGCGGGTATGGCGGGTATGGCGGGTATGGCGGGGTATGGCGGGTATGGCGGGTATGGCGGGTATGGCGGGTATGGCGGGTATGGCGGGTATGGCGGGTATGGGGGGTATGGGGGGTATGGCGGGTATGGCGGGTATGGTGGGTATGGTGGGTACGGTGTGTATGAGGAATGCTGTGTTTTATAATATGAGCCATGGTTGCCGGTTGGTATACATAGTGGGTAAGGGGTATGGTGGGTATTGGGTAGGTATATTGAGTATGAACCATGAAATGTGGTGGATATGTGATATGACTGATATGTGATGGACGATGGTGAGTATGTGTATGGGTACATAGAGGTAGGAGTGTAGGACATGGGTTATCATGTGAAATGTGTATAGAGTATGGTGGAAACCGAGGAATGCGGTAGTGTTCCGCTCCTCCTTACACAGCGGAAAAAACTGATATGTTGAATTCTGGGTACGGCGAGCATCAGGTAGTTCTAGTGAGGGCGTAGACAGCTATTGTAGATCGAACATCGATTATGGAAATTGGCCATTTTATCTGTTTTGAAAGAAATTCAGAATTTTGGAATCGGTGGGTGTTGAGTGCTCTTTCAAGGATGATGCTCGAAGTGGGTCACGTGAGGGAGTTTAATATCCAGGTCGTCCCCGCATTGTATGCAGATAAAGTGTAGATGGTGGGCGAACGCGCGTTTTAATATTAATATAAAGCCAATTATTTTTCCTTTCACTTATTCTAATTTAAATCAAAATATTGGCGGAGGGTGGTAAAAAATCGGTCACTTTTTACCCTTTTTGTTTCTCAAGGATTTTTTTCCCTCTCGACTTTCAAAAATTTCACTTCTGCCTTTTCCAACAACCTTTCCAAACTGTGGACTTTGACCCTTTTTATTCGTCAAAGGTGTTCAAAGTCCAAATACAAATTAAGCGTATTTTTTTAGAGCCCTTCTTCACTTTCTTTTGTAGATGGACTTTGACCCTTTTTATACGTCAAAAGTGGTCAAAGTCCATCTAAACATGAAGCGTCTTTTTTTAGAGCCTTTCTTCACTTTCTTTAATAGAAATGAATGAACGTGAATACAATTTATTTATTTTAAGCCAAAAAGTGAATGGATTCCCCAATTCGTTGGGTAAGTCAATGCCAAGTTTTAAACGAACCGTACAAACGAAATTTATTTTTAAGTTGCATTTCCGTCGTTGAATTTTTCCTTTTTCAATTCCTCTCTTTTACGATAATTTAAGGACCGCTAAAAGATTAGTAGGCCGCCGAGTCGTAAAATTCCAATTTGTCGTTTCTCCTCGCGGATTAAGTGCCCATTGTAAAGGAGTCTGGAGTGTGAGGGGCTTTTTAAACAAAAAGTAGAAGAGTCCTTATCTCTAATATAACCTAATTGCCAGATAAACTACCGGCCCTGCTAATTGGAAAGGGTCGCCGCTTGTGTGGTCCACGCGAGAAGGGGAAGAATCCGTCCAAAAATCTTCGAAACACGCAAAAAGTGAGAGAGAACGAGAGGAAAATAAATTGATAATCTAAAAACATGTTAAAACGTTGAATTAATGGCCTTTCTATTTTCTAGTCCTTTTCCTCAAACGATCTCTCTTGAACGAGAAGTTCAAATTGCCCCATCATCACAGCCCAAATCCCTCATAGGGTATTTCCAAATCTTTTATAGACTCAAATACCCCCAAAATTGACCAAATTTTCTAATCTAGCCCAAATTGGGACAAAGATTGAAGTATCCAACCATTTTTTAAAATCTCAAACAGCACCGAAATTGGCCAAAGGGTCAAATCCCCAAAAAGTTTCCAAGTCTTTATGCTCTATTTGGGGGTTTTGGATCTGGAAAACGTTTAAATTTTATGAACAAACAGAACTTTTGGATTTCTTTTCCAATTAATAGAGTGCACGTGTGTATGCAGTCGTTGCACAATCTTTTTTTAAGGCTTCCCATCTCGACAGTCTCCCTGTTAATTAAAACCTTCCACAACCACCTCCAACTTCTCAGAATATTCACAAGACGTGGATTTCCGAGTAAAGAAACTGGTTTACATTTGCAAGATTGGAATCAGGGTCGTGCGACATTAGCATGTCGAAGGAGGAGCTTAAAAAAAACGCGAAGGGGGTTGGAAATTTGCAGTAGCCGACATTAACCGTGCTAACTGTTGGTGTTTTCTCGAATAATCACTCACGGACAACTTTCACACGTTGCGACTAATAGAACTCGGAATCTCATTAAACGGAATAATTATCTTCGAAATGTCTTAATTGAAGTTAACATTTTCGGTAATGGACAGAATCTTTTTTTGTGACCATCAGCGGTAATGTTCACTGTAATGTCCGTTCTAATGTTCCCACTCGTAAACAAGCATATTATTCCATTTGTGACATTAAAGATGCGCCTTAAATAATAGGTGGTGGGGCCGACACTTTTTTGTTGGAGTCATGGCTTGGGTTATATCGAAGATTATGATCTCTAATTCGAATATTTTCTTCGACATTCCTGATCAATGGCTTCCTTTAATCCCTCTGTCGGTTCGGACTCCCGCGAAAGATGACCGATCGATCTTTTTACGTCAAACCGAATTAGGGATTCGATCTCGTAATGAAAGAGACTCAATGACCTCAGATTTGTTCGCTCCGTCATTATCATAACCGGAAATCATGAACGGCAAAGGATGGGTTAAAACGATGCGGAAAATTTGCTAGAAAGAGTTCGGTAGAAAACAATCGATCTTCACCTAAAATTCACCATATATACAGTGTAGGGTCTATTCCCCTTAGTACAGATATGCCAAAAGCATCGTCCTGACATGGAAGCAATTGGCATCGTCCTGCCATAGAAGGTATTGGCATATCGTCCTGCCATAGAAGGTATTGGCATCGTCCTGCCATAGAAGGTATTGGCATCGTCCTGCCATAGAAGGTATTGGCATCGTCCTGCCATAGAAGGTATTGGCATATCGTCCTGCCATAGAAGGTATTGGCATCGTCCTGCCATAGAAGGTATTGGCATCGTCCTGCCATAGAAGGTATTGGCATCGTCCTGCCTTAGAAGGTATTGGCATATCGTCCTGCAATAAAAGGTATTGGCATATCGTCCTGCCATAGAAGGTATTGGCATCGTCCTGCCATAGACGCTGTTGTCATCGTCCTGCCATAGATACTATTGTCATCGTAATGCTATGGAAGCTTCTGGCATCGCACTGCAATGGAAGGTATTGGCATCGTCCCGCCATAGAAGATATTGGCATCGTCCTGCCATAGAAGCCGTTGGCATCGTCCTGCCATAGAAGCCGTTGGCATCGTCCTGCCATAGACGCTGTTGTCATCGTCCTGCCATAGAAGGTGTTGTCATGGTGCTGCCAGAGAAGGTGTTGGAATCGTCCTGCCTTAGACGCTGTTGTCATCTTCCTGCCATAGATACTATTGTCATCGTAATGCTATGGAAGCTTCTGGCATCGCACTGCAATGGAAGGTATTGGCATCGTCCCGCCATAGAAGATATTGGCATCGCCCAGCCATAGAAGATATTGGCATCGTTCTGCCATAGAAGCCGTTGGCATCGTCCTGCCATAGACGCTGTTGTCATCGTCCTGCCATAGAAGGTGTTGTCATGGTGCTGCCAGAGAAGGTGTTGGAATCGTTCTGCCATAGATACTATTGCCATCGTCATGCCATAGATACTATCGCCATCGTCCTGCTATGGAAGCTTCTGGCATCGCACCGCAATGGAAGTATTGGCATCGTCCTGCCATAGAAGGTATTGGTATATCGTCCTGCCATAGACGCTGTTGTCATCGTCCTGCCATAGATACTATTGTCATCGTAATGCTATGGAAGCTTCTGGCATCGCACTGCAATGGAAGGTATTGGCATCGTCCCGCCATAGAAGGTATTGGCATCGTTCTGCCATATAAGGTATAGGAATCGATCTGCCATAGAAGGTATTGGCATCGATCTGCCATACAACCGTCATATCCAAAGTTCCAAGAGCAAAAGCAAAATTTCCACTCGTTTTAAGTCTTGGAAATAAATTAAAAAACCTTAAATACGACTCATTACGGAAAGTAATTAAGCTTAATTATCCGTAGCGGCTCTTTAAATGGGCGAAAAGGCAATTTGTGAGGGCCGACATGTTTCAATTCCCCCAAGACGACTTCGATTTGTTTTCCGGAAATCTTAAAAATAGAACTTGGAATATGCGAATGAAGGAAAAGGATGGTCGCCCAGGACAGATGCGCCTAGCAGACCGAAAATGATTTTAAAATTATAAAAATGTCCAAATAAAGACAACGGCAAATAAGGGCATTCGGTGAGAGGGTTTATTATTTGTGTCGCAACGTCCCTTGAAATAATATCAAAGATCTGAGTCGAAAAACGTGAACTTGTTACATAAGTGTTGATTCAGATAAGGAGATCCCCTTCCGAAATTCCATTGTCCTCCTACTTTTTAAACCTCCATTGCAAGTATTGTTCATAAAAATTGTCCCAAAGGAGTCCGTGTGAAGTAGATGAGCCCCAACTGGGTTTTAGGACTTGTTGCTAGGGTGGTCACGAATCTCTTGGAAACCGTCCGTCCGCCACTCTGAATAATGCATTCGACTTCATGGGAACATCACCAAACTTCCATGACCCTTTTTGGGCCTTTTTTCTCGGAAAACGTCTGTTATAGAGAGCTGATCTTCGATACTTGGAAATCGAAGAAAGTGTGTCGTAACCGTCTTGGAGTCGCTTGTCGTATGGTCCTTCTGGCGAGTGCAATTAGAACAGAAAGTAAATGGCGAGCAGATGACGCTACTCGGACCTCACGCCGGCCTTCTGTCCGGAGCCCACTATTGCGTAAAACATAATAATTAAATCCGTCTTTAACTCAAGATGTCTTTTATATGGACCGAAAAGGACTGTTTTTACTTGGAGCTTTTCGAAAGCGTGTGCCCTTCGTGGAACATCCTTAATCGAATAACAATCGTTATTAATGATCGAAAATTAAAAGAGGCTTAACTGGGACATCCTTCATCTCTGGTCGTAGCGCCAGTATTGGTGTTTATAGGTTCTCTCCCTTATTTTGCTGTGGCGACCCCCTAGCCCGGTGCCAACTTCAGGGGTGACATAGACGATAGATGGACCCTTTTCCTTGAGTGTCCTCAAAACAACAGTTGACTCTCCTGACAAATTGGAACGAATTTTTCACTAAAATTGATAAATTTTCCTTTTCCGACGATATAATTTAATCGAATTTAGCTTCCCCTTTAATTATGCCCAATTGGAAGTCATTAAAGAGTTAGGAGGGACGTAGGTGTCGCCAGATCGGTAAAGATCATATCATAAATTCGACTCCTCCGGTCGCTGTAGAACCTTGAAAAGTCAAAATTGATATAATTGTTTCAAACTTGTTGTTTTCAATGGATCTCCGCGTCATCCCTTGCATTTGGCAACAAAGTTTGCATTTGTGAACTTATACCCAGGGGCGGACTGGCCCATTTTAGCGTTATTTTTGCTCAGTGGCTTCCAAACTGGGGGCGCGCTGTCCCCAGGGGGTGGGGGGGGATCTCAAGATTTTTTTTGTGCGCAAATATCCCCAAAAATTCGTGAAAAACCACGGAATCAACATTTGTAAAGCCAAAAAAAAACCTCGAAATCAACATGTATGAAGCCTAATTTTCGTCAAAACACCTCAAAATTAACATTTAAAAAAGCCAAATTTTCGTCAAAAACCTCAAAATCAACATTTGCAAAGCCTGATTTTGGTCCAAAAACCTCGAAATCAACATTTATGAACCCTAATTTTCGTCCAAAAACCTCTAAAATTAACATTTAAAAAGCCAAATTTTCGTCAAAAATCTCAAAATCAACATTTTTAAAGCCAAATTTTCGTGAAAAACCTAAAATCAACATTTGTAAAGCCTAATTTTGGTCCAAAAACCTCGAAATCAACATTTATTAAGCCTAATTTTCGTCCAAAAACCTCTAAAATTTACATTTAAAAAGCCAAATTTTCGTCAAAAATCTCAAAATCAACATTTTTAAAGCCAAATTTTCGTCAAAAACCTAAAAATCAACATTTTTAAAGCCTAATTTTATTTTCGTAAAAAAAAGACCTCAAAATCAACATTTATGATGCCAAATTTTCGTCAAAAACCTCAAAATCAACATTTGTAAAGTCTAAGTTTGGTCCAAAAACCTCGAAATCAACATTTATAAGCCTAATTTTCGTCCAAAAACCTCTAAAATCAATATTTTAAAGCCAAATTTTCGTCAAAAACCTCAAAATCAACATTTATGAAGCCAAATTTTCGTCAAAAACCTCAAAATCAACATTTATAAAGCCAAATTTTCGTCAAAAACCTCAAAATCAATATTTTTAAAGGCCTAATTTTCGTCAAAAAACATCAAAATCAACTTTATATTGACAATTTTTCGTCAAAAACCTCCCAATCATGGTTATAAGAGCAAATTTTTTTGTCAAAAAATCTCAAAATCAACGTTTTAAGTGCAATTTCTTTTGTCAAAAACCACAAAATCAACATTTTAAAACCCAAATTTCATTCAAAAACCTCAAAGTTAACATTCAAAACTTTAGGGGGAGGGGGGGGGCAAAGGTTTTAATTTGTTTAAAAGGTGAGTGCACTGTGAAAAAGTTTGGGAACCTCTGTTTTTGCTTAATTTTTCTAAGAGCCAATTTTCTGTCAAAATTTTCTGCGCCCCCTTAACTGAAAACCCACCCACACTTTATGGTCTCAGTCCGCCCCTGCGGACCCATCCACCATGTATATAGTTGAAATAGGGGTCCTTGTGGCCAAAAAGGGTCAAAGTCCACCTTCCAGCAGAAAAGCGATAACGGTCTTATTACGGTCTACGTGTCTCTTCGACTTATTTACATAAAATGTTCTATTAATAAAGTTAATAGGAGTTATCAGTCCGCGAAACGCGTGTATTTAACATCAGCTTGATTCATTGAGGCTGTTTTATAATTAAAATCAAGTTCCATTTCCTGCCTTTAATTAGCGAAGGAAAAAAAGAAAAGAAGTTTTAAAAGCGGTTCATTTGTCGTTCCGGGCGATCTACGCTTTTTATACGGTCGAATCCGTCAATATTTGAGAAGCAGGTGAGTTTCATTGGTTGATCGGTTCGCGGTAGGTCCACCTGCTCGAAAAAAGCGACGGAGCGAATAACCATTTTCATCTTGAGGGTTAAAAAATGAAGATAATCTCGTAACAATGGAGCGCACGTCTTTTTTCAGAGGGTATTTTACAATAATTTAAATCGTGGACGCTAATACAATTGAATGCAATATCCTCCGGGGCGTGCGGGCACGAAGAGACTCCCTCCGCATAAATCTTACCTTTTGACATCTCATGCATTTTCTATGGAATTTGAGTATTTTAAACAAATAATTTTCTTCGTCATAGTTTTTTTCCAGGTGGTTCGGCGTTCCCATGAGCACATGTGTCGCCTGGATTATCCCCAGACAGGTAGTAGGTATTCCTTTTGTCAAGAGGCCCCAAGCTGTCTACAGGGAAAAAATAAAATATTCTGTGCTAATCTAAACAACGTGTTGGACCAGATGTTATTATACGGAAAAACGGATTTTCGAGGAAAAACTCACGGGTGGGAAAATATTTAAGGAATTTCAGAAATCTCCAGCTTTTCCAGGGATCGTTTTAGGAATTGACGATATTCAATTTTTCACCATAAACAGCGTAGAACTTAAGAGTGTACTAAAAGACCCGGTTTTAGTATTCTCCGATTATCTCAGGTTCTACTCAAAATTTTTTAACAATTTTTTTTTTAATTTCGTTGATTTTTAAAAGCCGAACTACTGATGTGCTCCAAAAAAATATTTTTCCAGATTTTTTATTGTATTTCTTGTATAAATTAAAAAAAATCAAATTCGACTCCATTAAGAGTATCTTTAAAAAATATTAGAAAAAACGAGACCAAAAAATCAAAAATCGGTTCATAAGTTCGGGAGAAAATCGAAGAATAAGATTATTCTATTTTTTCTCCTAGCGAAATATTTTTTAGGAGCACGCTAGTTGATCGTCATTTAATTTAAAAAATGAAAAAAATTTTCACGGAAAAATTTTGAGTACAAACGGAGATACAGGTTCAGAGATAGCTAAAACCGGGGGCCTTCAGTACACTCTTAAGAGGTTGGAGTTAGTAAGGTGGCATCGTTCTGCCAATGCAGAAAACCCAATTTCTGAAGAAAGTTCCAGTTTTGGATGTTCCTCTTCCAATACCGACATTCTTCAATATGGGGTGGTCGAGAGATGGTTAAAATCTTGTCCTAAAAGCAAAATAGATAGTGGCTGCGTCCAGGGAGAGAGGGTGGCTTATCTACTAGTCTTTCTTAGGGAGTTTGCCATGTAGAATCGAATAAAAAGAAGGGAAATAGTTCTTTTGTTAAACTCACTAGTTAAGTTGACTCTTTAATCAGGGTAATTTGAAGTTAAGGTAGCCCCATGGGAATGTGAACTATGAGACAGTTCCCACGTCGCGCTCTCGTCCTTCAACTCGAGAAATTACAGAGTATTAAATCCTAAAAAGACAATAATTATTATTAAGTTTGAAAAGTAGGAAAAACTTTATAAGGTTTTTATGAGGGGAGAGAGCTCGTTGCAGTATGTTCCACTATTTGCATGTTCATAAATTAAAAGGAAGAGACGAGAAAGCGGCTTTCTACTCGAAGAAGCGGCCACTGCGAACGGTGACAAAACTCTTCCCGAATTCGTCTCCTTTTGGTAAAAGGCGCATCCCACGCCTACGGCCCGTGACGAGACGGAATTTCTTCGAGAAAGATTCTCCGTATGATTTACGATATTCGCTCATTTAGCCAGAAAGGGTGACTAACGACGACCCTTTTTTTTTCGACTGGCGAAATAAACGAGAACGGAAGCGTTAATTTTTGGGTTGATTAACATTGAAGCGTTAATTTAAGTTACGAGAGTCGAAAATAGGATGGAATAAACATAAAAAAATTTTGTTGGTCTGGATCCCGTCCTCAATACCACAACGAATTCGGTGGCTCAATTAAGATCCCAAACTTATCAAGTGTAATCGGCATGAATTCTAGCTATAAAGGGGATCATCTGGTCCATAAGTCACAAAATGTAGTTCAAAAGAGGTCTATCTCATCCATAAAAAACAAAATTTAGCTTTGAAGGGTCCATCACATCCAAAAATACTCAAAATGTAGATTACAATGGGTCTGTTCTGTACATAAGGCACCAAATCTAGCATAAATTGGTCGATTTTGCCCAAAAGACTGAAAAACCAGCTTAAAGTGGGTCTATATTGCCCAAAAAGACTCAAAATCCAGCTTGGATGGCAAAAACCAGCTTAGAGTGGGTCTATATCGCCCAAAAAGACTCGAAATCCAGCTCACAATTAGAATGGGTCCATTCTGTACAATAGGCACAAAAATCAGCTTATATGGGTCCATCTCGCCCAAAAGACTCAAAAACCAGCTTGGATGGCAAAACCAGCTTAGAGTGGGTCTATATCGCCCAAAAAGACTCGAAATCCAGCTCACAATTAGAATGGGTCCATTCTGTACAATAGGCACAAAAATCAGCTTATATGGGTCCATCTCGCCCAAAAGACTCAAAATCCAGCTTGGATGGCAAAACCAGCTTAGAGTGGGTCTATATCGCCCAAAAAGACTCGAAATCCAGCTCACAATTAGAATGGGTCCATTCTGTACAATAGGCACAAAAATCAGCTTATATGGGTCCATCTCGCCCAAAAGACTCAAAAACCAGCTTAAAGTGGATCTATATTGCCCATAAAGACTCAAAATCCAGCTTGGATGGCAAAAACCAGCTTAGAGTGGGTCTATATCGCCCAAAAGTTTGGATGGGTCTATCTCGCCCAAAAGACTCAACAAACAGTTAAGAGTGGGTCTATCGCCCAAAAATACTCAAAAACCAGCTTGGTTAGATTGGGTCCATATCGCCCAAAAGACTCAAAATCAAGCTTAAAATGCTCCATGTCATCCATAAACCACAAAATACAAAATCAAGGTTATCGCCTTTGGGTTTATCACTTTCAATAGGCTCAAAATCTAAATAAAAAAATGGTTTCCACGGTTTTCTCGAGTCATCTCATCATTTCTCATGTACAAAATATGAGTTGGGTCGATTGAAATGGATTCAATCGTAATTGAAACGATCTTTTTACTCTTTGACAATGAGAAGCGAGGGGGAAGAGCGAGAGAGAGAGAAAGAAAGAGAAAAAGGAGAAGTAGGGACTCTTGAGCTCAGTGTTTTTTCTTTCTCTTCTTCCATTTGAAAATCTCGTCTATCTTCTTCAGAGTGGATTGTTTCCCATTGTGATACACCAGTTGTCTAATCCTCTCGGTAGGCATGCGTGACGTTCTACAATTGTGACCATTCCCTTTATATCTGATCTACCGTAACCCTCTCACCTCTTCGCCATCACCGTCGTCGGAATCCTCTGTCAAAAGACAAAAAAAAAGTTTCAGAAAAAGGGTATATAACCTCGATTTTTACCTTTCAACAACAATTTCATCCTTATGAGTCAAAATTGAGTATAAAAAGGGTCGAATTCTGACAATAAAATGGGTGGAAAAGCTTATAGGATGTTTGGGACAGGAAGGTTATTTGATGGTTTTGGTAACCTCAAACATTCTATCACTATAATTGGCTACTCATGACAGTAGTTCGCACATTGCCTATCGACAGAAAAGGGTCAAAATCTGACAATAAAAGGGATGGGAGGGAAGGTTATATGGCATTTGGAGGGCAGGAAGGTTATTCGATGGTTATGGTAATCTGACCATAAAAGGGATGGGAGGGAAGTTTATATGACATTTGGGGGACAGGAAGGTTATTCGATGGTTTTGGTAATCTGACAAGAAAAGAGATGGTAGGGAAGGCTATAGGTATGCCATTTGGTGGACAGGAAGGTTATTCGATGGTTTTGGTAACCTCAATAACCTTCCATCCCTATAATTTGCCATTCCACAGTAGTTCGCACATTCTCTTCTCGCCAGAAAAGGGGAAAAAACCAGAAAGTGCTTTGACTTCCATAATTTTTTTTCTACCTCAAATAACTGGATATCTTGATCTCTTTAACTTGACCGTGGGATGATGTATAGACGCCGACAATATGTCATAAATAAGAATAACACCCGCGGGAGGTTTTAAAAGAAGAAAACCGGATCGTTTGAAAACGGTAGCAAACGGAATCGCTCCATAAATCATTTTCAAGCGATATTTCATCGATTTGCCGTTTTATGTCTATATAATAAAGTGTAAATGCTCCATTCAATATATAGGACAAACAGGAAGGTTATTTTTTGGTTTATGGGAAAAAATGAGTCTTGTTTGTGCATGTTCTATTCAATATATAGGACAAACTTGGAGGTTATTTTTTGGTTTATGGAAAAAATGAGTGTTGTTTTACTCAATTGCGTGGGTTGTGCAGACATGAACGTTTATGGTAAAGTGAAAATGTCTTTTTTTAATGGGTTACACAACGAGCATATTTTAAAATCCCCCACTTCCAATTTCCTCTCTGTTTTACCAAATAAAGGTTGTTTACCACTATTTGTCAACGATAGCCTAATTCCGAGAGGGTTTTTAAGAAACATCAGGTTGAAAAAGTTTGTTTATGTCCTCCCCTGAAAACGCACAATGTAATCTAATAACAATAAAACAAAATACTTTCACCCCATCTCGCGAAACAAACGAGATGACTCAGATGGACTTGATTGGAGCTCGTGAACGTCCAAATATAGGCGAGCGGGTTTTCCATCTGTAGAGGGCACAACTGACGGGATAATACGTTTAAAATGAAGTTTATAAGGAGTCAATCGATTAGTTGATTTATTAGTGGGATTTATGTGAAAATGCTTTTTCTTCTTCTTTTAATAAATCTGATCTGAGGACGTGCCTGTCGGCGACGGGAAATTGAAAGGCGGCCAAATCGATATTTCAATTACATTTCGGGCTATTGTTCGAGGGAGGCAGGTGAAATTCAAACATGAGCCTTGGTTAACCAAATATCAGTTTAATGACGTCAGGGGAGATAAGGTCGACATGGTAATGGACACCCTGATAAGAAGATCAAGGTCATTTATGGACTTCATCTTCTCAATTTCAACCCCATATTCAACCAAGAGAATGTTTTCCAAACTTTACACTTGTACGGGTGAACTTTGACCAACTTATTGTCAATTAACTTTTTTTTTCACCAAATAAAACCAATAATTTTCACCAAATTTTTTGAGAAAGTCCCAGGACTTCAATTACGAAGGATGATAACGATAATTATGCTCGTTCCTGATGTCAAGAAAAAGACTTTTAACGTGGACCTTCATCCTTTTTGGATGAAGAAGACGATTTTCATTATAAAGGGGTGATGAGGGGAGGTAGGGGAAGGTTGGGATAGTTGAAAGGAGGGGGCAAGGATGGAAAAGAAGGTGGAGAGTGTTGGGATAGGATGACAAAAGAAAGTTTTCATTTACTGTTAAATTTTGCTCAAAATCTGGCTGAAAAGGGTCTCTTCTTGTCAAAAAGGGTAAAACTCGAGCAGAAAAGTGTCTTTCCTCTTCAAAAATTGTCATAATCTGGGTGAAAAGGGTCTTTTCTTATCAAAAAAGGTTCAAAATCAGGCTGAAATGAGTCTCTTTTTGTCCAAAATGGTCAAAATCTCTCTGAAAAGTATCTTTCCTTGTCAAAAATGGACAAAATCTGGCTGAAAAGGGTCTTTTCTTATCAAAAAGGATCCAAATCTGTCTGATTTTGTCCCTTTAGGCCATTTAATGCTTTATTTTGAGCCATTATAGACTTTGGGAAACCTTTGAAATCGTTGAATTCCTTTCGCTAAAGAAAATATTATTTGTCACTGATAACCTCAAACTTTCACCATGTTATACCTCGAAAAAAGAAGTCTTTATAAAATATTTGACAGCCAATTAAGAAAATGCATCTTTTACTTTTGATTGATATCCGTTCAATCCTTTTCACACTTTCGAAAACATGGAGCCCACTAAGTCCGATTATGCAAATGGCGCTAAATAAGGGTCAAAACGCTTCCTCATTTCCATAATAAAATTGACACAGTTTCTTCCATTATACGCTTATCTTTTCGGGGCTCACCGCTATAGTTTCCCAAAAGGATTTTTTAATTAGATTTGCGCGCATTTTAATAGAAATTTTTCCTTTTTTATTTGAATAATGAATGAAAACGGTACAAAAGGAATAGTGGGAGATAACCGTTGTTCGGATACGGTGGATGTTTGTCACCGACAGAGTTGAAATAAAGAAACGTAAAGAACCTCCCCTCCTCCACCTTCCTTGTTTTTGTTTTTTCTAGGGGCGGGGATGGTTTTAACTGTTTTCCTATTTACAAACAAACGAACACGATTTCAAACGCCACTAACTCAATAGATGCCTGTCCGATCCTTGGACGTTAATTGCTTCGGAACAAATTTTTTAGCTTCTTATCTCCTCGTGAAGGGATAAAAGAGGACATCACGAACACCGAGAAGAGTTTTCCTTCTGAACAAACTCTCGAAATGATGAAAACCTTTTTGGGACAAAACCCAAACCCATAATTTTTTGTGGGCAAATACCGAGAGAGAAAAGACCTCAGTAATCATATTCCCTTTCTGTAAGATTTTCTGTAAGTACCAACCCACAATTTTGGTAACCACACACAATGTTAAGGACTATGTCGCCTCGTAGCTCAGATACATTTGGGGTCCTCAAAAAATTTAAAAGTTTCTTCAAAAAAGGTCAAATTTGTAAAATTTGGTAAATTTAATACTCTTAAAAGTTTTTCTTTTTGCTACAAATTTTTCGATATGTTTTTTAGACAAAGTTCTGAATCTTATGAGTGACAGACTTTGTTTAGTTTTTTGAAATTTACCCCCCACTCTTCGTCCTATTGATCGTTAATTGCTTTCACAATAGTTGATTGTAAATGGAAATTGAATTCTCTACAACGTTTACTTAGTACGCTTTTTTGATAGAATATCCCCTTACTCGATTTTTTCAGACTTTTCTAAAATCAGACTTTTTTCATAGGAAAAACTCGAAAATATCGCTTTTTTTGTCGCCTCGTAGCTCAGGAACGGTTGCTCTTACAAAAAATCTTATTATATCAAATTTGCAGCTAATGTTATAGGCTTTAATTTTGGTTTTATAAATGAAAAACAATTTTTTGAAATTTTTTGAAATTTACTGCCACTCCTGCCTATTGATCGTTAATCGCTTTTTGAAAGCTGTTTTTTAAAAGTAATTAAATTCTCTACAACTTTTATTAAGTACACTTTTTTGATTAGATGACGTTTCTGTTCTTTAGAGGTCAAAATAGAAACGCTGGTTTTTTTGCGACCTCGTAGCTCAGAAACGTTTGTTCTTACGAAAAAATCATATTAGTTCAAAATGATAGCAAATTTAATTATCTTTAATTTTGTACTAAAAATTATTTCACCTACGACTAACTGTTTTCGAGATATTGCAGAAAAAACGAATAAAAAAATCACCTTAAAAACGCTCTAGACGCCAATCCTCATGGGTTTCGGTAGGGGACTAAGATTTTCTGAAAGAAATCGACCTAAAACTGACTTTGTCTTCTTCATAGGCTCTAAATCTTCACTAAAAGGGTCTTTCTCCTCAAGATTCTTTAAAAATGATGAAATTCCAGAATCCTTCAGAACCTGCAGAAACGTGCCACCACGGATCTCTCTGCTCTTTCACCTGCTTCCACATTATTCCATAGTGGGTGTCATGTATGTTTAAGAAAAAGAACAAAAGAAGGGAAAGAAAAAAATGGGTTAATTGTCGATTTTTATCTGGGCCCACAAATCGGCACGACTTACCCTTTTTTTCCAACTCGTTTTATAAAATGCTCGCGTGGGTTTCCGCCCCATTGTTTTCCAATCTGAAAATTTAATTCAGTTCTCACGTATTCCGGCACGTTACACGAGACACATCCTTTATTACCGGGAGGCCTTTATTTCAACTTGATTGACGTCCATCAAATATTAACTTAAAAACTTAAATATTTGCGGTTTTTTATTGTTTATGAAAGGGACTTTCCCATCAAAGGTCATAGGTGAGGATGCACCTTGCATTCCTTTATATAAGAGGCGACAACTATTTCAAATAAATTAAAAATTCTTCCATTTGCATAAGCTTCGAAAAATACTTTTACCCATAAAACCCGTGACTTTTACATCTTAATCGTTTTAGAACGTTAAGTTTTTTTTTTTTCTCGTTTACGTGATTAAAAACCGTTTGACACTGGCATGACAATGTAGTTTAACATTTCAAAATAGAGTTCACGCTTGAAAATCAAATCCTTTTTCACTTTAAGTTCGTTTTTTTTCTCGGGACGCCAAGTTATGATTTATGTCGGATGCAATTTGTGCCACACGGGACGAGTCATCATTCAGTAACACGTTTGTTCGTCTAATAAGGTCGAATGTCACGAATTTCAGATTAATTTTAATCAAAGTCGTTTTGTCGGAGGATAAAAAAAATAAACGTGTCGAACGAAATTGGGAAGGTGCGATGACGCATGGTACTTCGAAAAACTAAGGATGGGAGTTTTTATTAGTTTAATTTGGCAACACTGCTCATGATCAGGGTGGGATAGGTAAAATTTAACCGGCCCACCCCCCCACCCTTGGGAATATAAAAAAGTCTTAGAATCCTTAAAAATCAAGCTATAAGTGGCCATTTTGTCGCAGAGGAATTATTGTCAAAATATAAAGGGCCATTCGTGTTCAAAAATCGATCAAAAATACATCAAAAAAGACTTTTTTTTGTCGTAAAAGAGAAAATCGATCTAAAAGAGGCCCTAATGTACAAAATCGGAGTAAAAAAGTGTTCTAGTGTCCAAAAAAGATTTAAAAAAAAACCTAGCTAATAAGGGCCCCAAGTTTCCAAAAAGAATTTAAAAAAAAAATGAGTCCCGCGGCAGCAGGACTAAAGAGGTAGATTTCTTTCAGATGGTTAGATCTCGAAGTTTCTAAAATTCGAAGAAAAAAAAATCATCTGTTTCCCGGTAAAAATTCAAAAATTTTCTTTTTTACCTAGATTCAAATCTATTACACCCAGCTGATCCAAACCAACTTTAAATCTTTCTTAGACATCCCCATAACATCACTTTTAAGTTTGAAAGCGATTGGATGAACGGTTTGCGAGATTCGCAGGTTAGGCCCTAAGTAAAGTACCAAAACCGCTGGTCCGATTTCAGCCGTTAACGAACTCATAAATTCTATTAGTTTAAAAGCCCTAAATACCGAATTTCATGATCGTCAAGTAAAAATTACTCCAGTTATCGTGCGAATACATACATATATACATATATACATACATATATACATATATATATATATGTTACAGTTAAAACCCGAAATCAGTCAGAACTAGTTTTAACTAGTCAAAACTAGTTTTCACTAACCCCTTTTGTGAAAACTAGTTTAGACTAGTTAAAACTAGTATTCACTAACTGAATCAGACAAAACTAGTATTAACTAGGAGACATTTAGGGAATTCTAGTTTTAACTGATTCTTTTCTAGTGAAAACTAGAATTCACTAATAAGGCTCAACGTTAAAACTAGAATTCAGTCAAAACTAGTTCTTCTTAGTGAATATGGGAATTTCGAAAGTTAAAGTCTGGAATAAAACAAAAAGTATAGTAGGTACCAAATAGAAGTTAAATCTTGACAGTTCATTATATTACCGTTTCCCCTAAACCAGCCTAAGAGCAATATGAAGCACGTAATACAATATGTACCTTGAGGGATATTTCTTTAATGTTGTAACAAAGTTCTTCTCTTCAAAGTTCTCAAGCAATATTCAGCTAATAGGACATCTCGATGTCCTATATTATTTTTCTACTCGTTTTGATATTTTTCTACTCGTGAGCAAGGCCCCGAACCAACGTGGAGCACGATTGATAACTGTAGAGGGATATTTTTTTCTTCTCGCGAGCAAAGCTCCCAAACAATATGCATCAAGTTTGATAACTGTAGAGGGATATTTTTTCCTCTCGCGAGCAAAGCTCCCAACCAATACGCAGCAACTTCGATAACTGTAGAGGGATTTTTTTTTTCTCTCGCGAGCAAACCTCCCAACCAATATGCAGCAAGTTTGATAACTTTATAAGGATGTTTTTTTCATCTCGCGTGCAAAGCTCGGAGAGTTGTGCGGAGAGTTTGATAGCTAGACTAGAGTGATATTTTTCTCCTCTCCGAAGCAATGCTCCGGACCGATTAGCTCTTTTGCTGTCCCCAGTTTAAGGTGAAAAGTAAGGGATTAGGTATCTATGTCGTATTTTGTGAACACCATTATGGTGCTGAACCTAGGTAGGTATAACTTGTCATAGCTACGTAGCAAAGTATCATAAGATTAATAACATAAAACATGATTAATAATTTCTGCTCTCAGACTCGAGAGCGGCCGAGGAGGTCAAAATGCGAAAACTAAATTCCCAATGAGATCTTTCCAGTAAAAACTAGTTTTAACTAAAATCACCTCACGATTGCAGTCAAAACTAGTTTTAACTAGTCTAAACTAGTTTACACAAAAGGCGTTAGTGAAAACTAGTTTTGACTAGTTAAAACTAGTTCTGACTGATTTCGGGTTTTAACTGTAACATATATAAACTTTTGAGTTGAGGGTGGTTTTGGGGTCCAGGGGGTCTGAAATGAAAACCTGTAACAAAAATTTTTGATTCTGAGACTACTGCCCCCATTGCAATAGGTAGATTTTCTGAAAGAAATCTACCTAAAAAATCAAGATAATAAGGATCACTATGGTTCAAACAGGATAAAAAATAAAGCTAAAAGGGCCCCTAGTGTCCAAAAATGATCAAAATTAAAGGTAAAAGGGCCCCCATCGTCCAAAAAGGTTAAAAATGCAAGCTAAAATGGCCCCTATTGTCCAAAAAGGATCGAAATTCAAGGTAATAGGGCCCCTAGTTCCAAAAAGGATCAAAGTTCTAGCTAAAATGGCCCCTATTGTCCAAAAAGGATAAAAAATTCAAGCTAAAAGGGTCCTAAGTGCCCAAAAAGGATCACAATTCAAGTTAAAAGTGCCCCTAGTCTCTAAAAACAATCAAAATTAAAGTTAAAACGGCCCCCCTTTTTCCTTAATTTTTTTTCCAAAAAAGATGAAAATTCAAGCTAATAGGGCCCCTATTATCCAAAAAGGATAAATATCCAAGCTAAAAAGGCCCCTAGTGTCCAAAAAGGATCAAACTTCAAGCTAAAAGGGCCCCTATTGTCCAAAAAGGATCGAAATTCAAGCTAAAAGGGACCCTATTATCCAAAAAGGATCAAAATTAAAGCTAAAAGGGCCCCAGGTTTCCAAAAAGGATAAAAAATCAACACTTTTTTAAAGGTGATTTCCGTATTTTAGTTAAGGAACAAAATCTAGTTATGTGATAGAGGGGAGGAGTAATTAAAAGGGATATGTGAATGCTGAGAGGAAGGATAATATGAGTAACGGATTGAAAGGTTATAGGGATCTCCTAAGTCCAGACTTCTTGGTTACATCAAAAATTTTTTTCATTTATTATTCCCCGGTATCAGTAACCGAGAATTAGTTATTCCAGGTGTCTTAGGCAGATGCCTTTCTTACAGATGCCCCTTAAAAAAGGCCCCGAGACGAAAAAGATTTCCGAAACGTCCTTGGGCTTTAAAATGAACATAAATGAGAAAAATTTCCCAACAGGCCATATGGTGTACCATCTTAACTTGTTATAAAATAAACGTCATTTAGCTCACTTTCCCCTAGGGACGCCTTTATAAATCGTATATTGCGACAAATTATGCGTCACTAAAATCGCATTTTTTTTATTTATATTTTTTTTTGTTAGAAACAATTGAACTTTCTCCGTCAGCTGCCTCCGTCACGATTTAAATCCGTTAATTAGGATTCCGTGAGTATTAGTTCGAGTCTCCCCGACAAAATCTTAAAATTCTTTGTTCTGAATAATTGAAATGCTGAGAAAATTTAAGTAGGTAGTTTATAAAATTCAATCGTGAATAGGAAGTCACGGAAATTAAGTAAAACTTTGAAAAATTCATAATAGTCCAGTCAATCTAAGCCCGAAAAGGCCAAATAAAAGAAATAAATAAGGTATTTTGTTTCTTTACGAAAATGTGTAGGGGTAGGTCCCCTGTTTAACCAAAAAGTAGTCCATAACCGAAGTGCGCTTTGGCTTCAGGAGCGTTTTTAAGGTGATTTTTTTTCGTTTTTTCGCCAATATCTCGAAAACCGTAGGTCGTAGGCGAAATAATTATTAGTACAAAATTAAAGAATTTTAAATTTGCTACAATTTAGAGCTAATACAATTTTTTGTAGGACCAAACGTATCCGAGCTACGAGGTGGAAAAAAAACGGGGTTTTCTATTTTGACCTCTGAAGGAGGGAAGACGTCATCTAATCAAAAAAGTGTACTTAATAAAAGTTGTAGAGAATTCAATTAACATTTTAAAAAAAACTCAAAAGGGAATTAACAATCAATAGGCAAAGATGGGGGTAAATTTCAAAAAAAAATTATAAAAACAAAATTAAAGCCTATAACATTTGCTACAGATTTGATTTACTAAGATTTCTTGTAGGACCAAAGGTTTCTGAGCTACGAGGCAACAAAAAAGCGAGATTTTTGAGTTTTCTTAAGTGAAAATTAAGATTAAAGAAAAGTCGGAAAAAGCAAGGAAGGCGTTTTCTTATCAAAAAAGTGTACTAATTAAAAGTTGTAGAGAATTCGATTTCAATTTCAAATCTACCATCGAGAATCAATTAACGATCGGGTTGGGGGTAAATTGAAAATTAACTCTAGATGGACCTGTCGCCTCGTAGCTCAAATACGCTTGGTCCTACAAAAAATTGTATTAGCTCAAAATTGTAGCAAATTCAAAACTCTTTAATTTTGTACTAAACATTATTTCGCCTACGACCTACAGGTTTCGAGATATTGGCGAAAAAACGAAAAAAATCACCTTAAAAACGCTCCTGAAGCCAAAGCGCATGGGTTTCGGTTATGGACTTTTTTTTGGATAATCAGGGGACCCCTATATATTTCCATAGAGAAACAAAATACCTTATTTTTTCCACCCCTTGGCTTAGATTGACTGGACTAATAACTAGAATATCATGGCACGAATTATCGTAATCGTACAAAATTCCAAGATAACCAGGAAGAATAGTTTCCGAGTAAAATGCTTATATTCTAATCACATCCTTATAATTTATTCTGAAAGGTATTGCGACAAGTACATGGGCAAAACTCGATGTGAATCATGTAGGTAAACGTGTCACGCACTGAATTAATTAACCGGTTTCGATTAAGGATCTTTTTCTCATTCGAAAATAAAAAAGGACGAAAAAAGGGATTCGAGAGTCATCCGATCTGAGAAATAAAAACTTAAAGGTCTTCTTTCTTCCTCGGTATTAAATCACTGGAGGGGGCGAGATTATCGACGAAAATTCATTCCCCTTGGAAAACGATAAGGCTTCAAGATTGTAAAGAGAATATAAAGAAAGCTGAGGAAATATAATACAATCGAGACGAAACGAGTTGTCCGAATCGAATTAGTTTCAAGTACGTTGAAGGATTTTTTTAATTTTTTTTCTTTCTTCGGTCAAGAATCCTTTCAAGTTCATCTCATAAAAGATGGAATACTCCCTGTTTGAACTTTTTTCAATCTGGCGCCCAATAACCTCCAACTATGTGTCATCTCCTCCCATCACCTCCCCTAATCTCCCCCACCTCCCCCATCAGCAACCATTCATCACCACCATCACCTCCACAACCTCACCCAACCTCACCGCCACCTCACATTCTACATGTGTGCCTTTTCAGTTTCGACGAACCCTTTAATTATAAAATATCTTCCTCAAAAATGGAGAATGACATGTAAGATTTGTGCAAGTAGCGGGTCTAATTACTTTTAACGAGATGCCTATCGGGGAGTCTAATAATTATTGCGAGGAGAAGACATTGCACAAAAGGCTCCCCCTTTCATTCTTTCCAATTTATACGCCGAGATATTTTAACACGCAAAGGACATTGGAATGCACTGAAACGTGTTTGAATTAAAAGTTATTTAGTGACGAGAAAAAAAGATTTTTTTTTTCTTCCTCCTTTTGACTGTTAACCTATTGGGAAGACAATTAACCTGAATCTTCGACTGTTTGACCTTGAAGGTCCTCAGCTTTAAGTTCTGTACTCTACTATAGCAACTCGTTACCATAGCAACGAGATTATAGGCGTTGCCATGGATGCAGTTTGCTTGAAGAAACCGGAGAGTAGGGCACAAGACAAAAGGTTGATCAGTAATAAGGGAATCTTCAATCTCTAGAAAACTTCCTTCTTACTGCCACCACTAGGGTTGTCCGAAAGGTTGGTAATCCACAGCTGAAGTGCTGATCTCTAGGGTAGCGTCTGGAGCAAGCTAGCAAGGCGTTGCCATGGATGCAGCTTGCTTTGACCCTTATCTGAGAAGAAAAGCCTCATTTCAAATAGACTTTGACCTTTTTTGTTCATAAATTATTGTAGATTCTCCATCCTAAAACGGTGGATATTGCGTTAATGTAAGAAAAGGGAGGAAAGTGAGCCGTTACATCCCCCAGGACGGATTTCATTGAAACGTCCGTTGATTTTTCACATCCTCCCCGGCAAGTCCGACCATTTATAACGCATAAACGTCAGAGTCAATTTAACCTTTTATGTTTTACGGCCGGGGATTATTACTCGGCTCCTTTTATTTAAACGTTGGGGAGACGTGGGGCGAGAGAGAAAATTCTCCGATAGGACGAAAGAGGTGAAGGATAATTACGCTCGCATATGGCGTCGTAACAACTTCATGGTATTTCCGTCGTAAAATCTCATTTGGAAACGTCCACGAAACAGAAAAAGCGTCCCGCCCTAAGGATCTCGATCGGATTATAGTGATCGATGTTTGATTTATCGTAGGTCAAAATGTCATCTCGGGTGCAATCGATTTCAACATGTAAACCACATCGAAGGATAAACGAACAATCTTTTTTAATGAATAATTGAAGATAATGAAACTTAAACTTCTTTTTTTTTTCTCCTCTCTCTACTTTTTAAGTTTGATAGGTCCACCGTTTTTCCCACAATGAGGATCACGACGAGTAGTGAGACGTCGACTACCTCTTCATTAATTTCCCCGCCCGCGCGAGGGTAATTTCCGAAGAATTTTTCGTGATCCTGAGCCCCGAAGATTGGTAGTAGTGGATGACGGGGTCAAACCCACCACCTCCCGCCCCGTCACAACAAGAAAACAACCCTTCACGTCGTTAAAACCTTTTCTTTCTTACCTAATTTCAACATGAGCAAGAAAAACCAACACTGATCCACCAAAAGTACCAACCTTCTTATCTATTCAACTTTAAACCGAAGAAATGGACCACTAGTCTTGTATCCATCACAGGACTGTCGGTCTTTTCTAGCGAAATGCTTCCATAGCGACGCTTGTTGGCTAGTTGCTATATCAACTACCTAAACAACGATCTACTAGTAGATAACGGGTCAAAGTAAACCTAAACACCGATCTACTAGTAGAAAATGGGTCAAAGTCCATTAAACAACGATCTACTACTAGACAAAGGGTCAAAGTCTACCTAAACAACGATCTACTAGTAGATAAAGAGTCAAAGTTTTCTTAAACCCGATCTACTGTCAAAGTCTACCTAAACAAAGATCTTAGATAAAGGGTCAATGTTTTCCTAAACACCGATCTACTATTGGAAAACGGGCCAAAGTAAACCTAAACACCGATCGACTAGTAGACAAAGGGTCAAAGTCTATCTAAACAACGATCTACTACTACTAGACAAAGGTCAAAGTCTACGTAAACAACGATCTACTAGTAGATAAAGAGTCAAAGTCCACTTAAACAACGATCTACTACTAGACAAAGGGTCAAAGTCTACCTAAACAACGATCTACTAGTAGATAAAGAGTCAAATTCTACCTTAACACCGATCTACTGTCAAAGTCTACCTAAACAACGATCTACTAGATAAAGGGTGAATGTTTTCCTAAACAACGATCTACTAGTAGATAAAGAGTCAAAGTCCACTTAAACACCGATCTACTAGTAGACAAAGGGTCAAAGTCTACCTAAACAACGATCTACTAGTAGATAAAGAGTCAAATTCTACCTTAACACCGATCTACTGTCAAAGTCTACCTAAACAACGATCTACTAGTACATAAAGAGTCAAAGTTTTCTTAAACCCGATCTACTGTCAAAGTCTACCTAAACAAAGATCTACTCGATAAAGGGTCAATGTTTTCCTAAACACCGATCTACTATTCGAAAGCGGGCCAAAGTAAACCTAAACATCGATCGAATAGTAGACAAAGGGTCAAAGTCTATCTAAAAAACGATCTACTACTACTAGACAAAGGTCAAAGTCTACGTAAACAACGATCTACTAATAGATAAAGAGTCAAAGTCCACTTAAACAACGATCTACTACTAGACAAAGGGACAAAGTCTACATAAACAACGATCTACTAGTAGATAAAGAGTCAAATTCTACCTTAACACCGATCTACTGTCAAAGTCTACCTAAACAACGATCTACTAGATAAAGGGTGAATATTTTCCTAAACAACGATCTACTAGTAGATAAAGAGTCAAAGTCCACTTAAACAACGATCTACTACTAGACAAAGGGTCAAAGTCTACCTAAACAACGATCTACTAGTAGATAAAGAGTCAAATTCTACCTTAACACCGATCTACTGTCAAAGTCTACCTAAACAACGATCTACTAGTAGAAAATGGGTCAAAGTACACTTAAACAACGATCTACTTCTAGACAAAGGGTCAAAGTCTACCTAAACAACGATCTACTAGATAAAGGGTCAATGTTTTCCTAAGCACCGATCTACTAGTAGATAACGGGTCAAAGTAAACCTAAACACCGATCTACTAGTAGAAAATGGGTCAAAGTCCACTTAAACAACGATCTACTACTAGACAAAGGGTCAAAGTCTACATAAACAACGATCTACTAGTAGATAAAGAGTCAAAGTTTTCTTAAACCCGATCTACTGTCAAAGTCTACCTAAACAAAGATCTACTCGATAAAGGGTCAATGTTTTCCTAAACACCGATCTACTATTGGAAAGCGGGCCAAAGTAAACCTAAACACCAATCTACTAGTAGACAAAGGGTCAAAGTCTATATAAACAACGATCTACTACTACTAGACAAAGGTCAAAGTCTACGTAAACAACGATCTACTAGTAGATAAAGAGTCAAAGTCCACTTAAACAACGATCTACTACTAGACAAAGGGTCAAAGTCTACCTAAACAACGATCTACTAGTAGATAAAGAGTCAAATTCTACCTTAACACCGATCTACTGTCAACGTCTACCTAAACAACGATCTACTAGATAAAGGGTGAATGTTTTCCTAAACAACGATCTACTAGTAGATAAAGAGTCAAAGTCCACTTAAACAACGATCTACTACTAGACAAAGGGTCAAAGTCTACCTAAACAACGATCTACTAGATAAAGGGTCAATGTTTTCCTAAGCACCGATCTACTAGTAGATAACGGGTCAAAGTAAACCTAAACAATGATCTACTAGTAGAAAATGGGTCACGACAACAACGATCTACTATTAGACAAAGGGTCAAAGTCTACCCAAACAACGATCTACTAGTAGATAAAGAGTCGAAGTTTTCTTAAACACCGATCTACTGTCAAAGTCGACCTAAACAACGATCTACTAGATAAAGGGTCCATGTTTTCCTAAACACCGATCTACTAGTAGACAAAGGGTCAAAGTCTACCTAAACAACGATCTACTAGTAGATAAAGAGTCAAAGTCTAGTAAAGGGTCAAAGTCAATGTAGTAGACAAAGGGTCAAAGTAGTCCTAAACACCGATCTACTAGTTGATAAAGGGTCAAAGTCGAACTAAACCACGATCTACCGATATATAAAGGGTCAAAGTCTACCTAAACTAACGATCCAAATAAAGTGCTATTTCTTCAAAAAGGGCCATAGAATTTTTTTTCTCATCCATAAATTTTCAGAAAAATCCAATTTTATCGTCAGCGAAGGGTCAAAGTCCATCAAAAAGTGTTCAGCACAGCAATTCACGTTTCTATCACTCTTCCAAGTGTATTTTTGCTTTACAAATAGCCAACAATGCAATTTTTCAAAGTATGTAAACTATCGTCCCTCATGTTAAAACAATCGATCACGTAATATGTGGAAATTACGACTTCCGCCATTTCCGCGACTTTAAAAGAGAAAAAAAAACTTGATGTGTAGGTTGAGGACAATAAATGAATAAGCAAGTGGGCTGACAAATGTCAAAAGACTCTCTCCTTGAGTTTTAAATGTTAAAAAAAGGTCTCTTGCGCGTTATTTAAAAGAAAACTTCATTATGATCGCCATTTTAACGGTATTGAACGAATCAATTAAGAAAAGAAGGATTAAATCGTTAGTAATTGACTAGTATAATGAAGAGGACAGATCCTTCATTGGCTATCCCGTTTGAAGTATGTCGATCCAATCAGACAAGATGATCCGGAGAGTAAGATTGAGATAAGGACTCTTTCTCTCTCTTTTCCTTCCTTCCATCTCGTTAGTAAGGCCGATGTGCGAGGGCTTTTTGCTATTGTGACCTCTCAATCACAATACCGGGCAGGAACTCTCCCACAGTGACTCTTCTGATGGATTTATCGCTTTTGAAATCGAGAACCTTCTTCAACCCCCAAGTCATTCTTTTACGTAATGGTTTTATCCTGCTTCAGATTAACCGACGACGTGGAAAAACAACTTTTTTTACAACTTTCCAACGAAAATAAAGACGAACGCTATTTCTTTTGTAGAAAAAAGAGGAAAGAGGAGCTTTAACAGGAGTCGACAGGTTTGATGAATGGAGTGACGAGAGTGATCTGAATGGGGGAAAGGAAAGGGTATTTCGTGGTCCGAAATGACAGGGCTGTTTTTCCACTCAGGAGAAAAAAACAGAGTGTGGGAGTCCTCAGCTTTTGCCGTCTCCTTTCAAACGAAACAAAAAACTCCATCAATCATACACGAACTGATTTTATAAATTGTTTCTTAATTTAATATTTAAATTTCCTATCGTGAGCCTTTTGTGACATTTTAACCTACAAAAACAAGTTTTATCGTGACAGGGACAAGCTGGAAATGTCTATTTTTGTAAAAAGGTTCATTAAAAAAAATTTTGTGTGTGTTTTATTTTAGAAAAATTGGGGCGTAAATCTTAAGGAAATTTATAGCTCGTAAGATTTAGGGATGTTTTTTCTGTTTTGGTCTGAATAAAATAAGATAAGAAGGTTCAGAAGGACAATCTTTTGACGATTATAGTCCACCTATAGATCGTTCTACCCTATAGAGTCGGTCAGAAGCATAACCTGTACGAAAACTGATAGGGGTTATCTAATGGATCAAAACAAAGCCCTATTTGATACGAAAACCACCTCCCACACCTCACTCCGACCTTCCACTACTTTCCCATCACCTTCCCTACTACCTCTACCAGTTACTACTCTCCCATCACCTTCCTAACCACCCTACAACATCTCCTTTCTCCCATCACCTCCCGCAAGTCACTTCGTCCTTCCACTACTCTCCCATCACCTCTCCGGACTCACCACCTTCCACTATTCTCCCATAACCTCCCACGATTCCCTCCACCTTCCACTACTCTCCTATAACCTCTCTCTCACCACCCTGCAACATCCCCCTTTCTCCCATAACCTCCCACAACATGGTCCCACCTTCCGCTACTCTCCCATCACCTCCCTCCATCCTTCCACCACCTTCCACTCCTCTCCCATCACCTCCCTCCATCCTTCCACCACCTTCCACTACTCTCCCATCACCTCCCTCCATCCTTCCACTACCTTCCACTACTCTCCCATCACCTCCCTACAAAATCCTCACGTCTCCCATCACCTCCCTCCATCCTTCCACCACCTTCCACCACTCTCCCATCACCTCCCCCACGTTCCACCACCCTCCACTAGTACTCTCCCATGACCTCCCTCCACCCTTCCACTACTCTCCCATCACCTCCCCACTTCCCTCCATCTTCCACTACTCTTTCATCCCCTCCCTCTCCTCCCAACTACCTCCCTCCTTCCTTCCACCATCTTCCACTAGTCTCCCATCACCTCCCCCACTTCCCTCCCCCTTCCACTACTCTCTCATCACCTCCCTCCCCCTTTCCTCCACCTTCCACTACTCTCCCACCACCTCCCCACTTCCCTCCATATTCCACTACTCTTTCATCCCCTCCTTCCCCTCCCCAACACCTCCCTCTTTCCTTCCACCAGCTTCCACTAGTCTCCCATCACCTCCCCCACTTCCCTCCACCTTCCACCACTCTCCCATCACCTCCCTCCCCCTTTCCTCCACCTTCCACTACTCTCCCATCACCTCCCCACTTCCCTCCATCTTCCACTACTCTTTCATCCCCTCCCTCCCCTCCCCAACACCTCCCTCCTTCCTTCCACCAGCTTCCACTAGTCTCCCATCACCTCCCCCACTTCCCTCCACCTTCCACCACTCTCCCATCACCTCAAACTATCCCATTCACAAACAATCTTTATGATGACACCACCCACAAACTTCATCGATGATGCAAAAGGAACGCCCATGTGAACAAAGATATCCTTCCATCCACCGAACAAACTTGACCTTGAATTACGTCA